>JAGKTI010014141.1:0-22068 GCA_018397915.1 Birgus latro
CACACACACACACACACACACACACACACACACACTGAGCTACGTGATACAAGCAACAAAAGGACGAAAATCTGGGCCAAATTAAGATGAAGGACCTATAAAACTCGTCTCCAGTCGCTGTCCTCACCTTCACAGATATCTTTCACTCAGTAATTTCACACTCTGTTCCCTCTTTCTAGTCAGTGTTTCCCCCATTCCTTTCCTTCAACCAATACGTCTGTCTTGAAGTTCTCTCCACCTAGAAACTTCTCCACTTAGGAATACTCTACTTTAAAATCCACATCACCTAGAAACTCCCTTAAATCAGTGCTCAAAATCCACAAGCTCCGTTCGGTAGGTAATTCCACACTGATCATTCTTTTAGTCAATCACACTCCATGATTCTCTTTCAACCAATACATCTGTCTTTAATCAATGCCCACTAATCCACAACTTTCATTCACTCGGTACTCCAGCACTCTAATTATTCTCTCAGTCCATGTCTCCACAGTCCATTATTATCTTACAGTCAATGCCTCTCTCTTTAATCAATGACCTCAATCCACTAGATCCATTCTATCCATCATTTTCACTCACTAATAATTCTTTCAGTCAGTGTTTCCAATCTTTCAATCAATGCCTCTCCTTTTTTACTCTGACCTCAGTCCACACGCTCCATTCAGTCAGTAATTCCACATTTTCTTAATTTTATCAGTGTCTTCACATGATTTTCCTTGAACCATTACCTCTCTCTCTCTGCGCCCCCAAATCCTGGTTTCTTCGTGAATCTCGCCTCTGAATTGCAAAAGACGTGGGCTGGAGTGGTGGATAGGATAGTACTGTGTTTCATCAGTATCTTCTTTTCTCCTCCTCCTCCTCCTCCTCTTCCTCTTCGTTTTGTTTCCGCTGGTTTATACGGAAATGAACCCGATAGACCGGAGGCTAAAACTGTCATTCTTCTGTTGTCAGCCATCTTCCTTTTGGGGGATAGGGACTGAGTTGAGGGATCTTTGTAGAACCGGGCAGAGTAGTCGAATGGTTATATCAGTGCCACCACGGGAAGGCGTCAAACCCCAACACCACAGTGGGGGAAAAAAATGAGGCGTATTGTCTGAAAATGCCTAGAGCGACTGGTCAGAAGTACCAACACTAATAAAGAGATAAATAAATAAGTAAATAAATAAAGACGTCACCACAGTAAAGGCATTAAGATAAAGAAACCATTTTAATACTCACTGTACTTGAGTTTGTCGTAGTAGCTGAGTGGGTGGGGTGGCGCTGGCTGGAGAGGGCCCATCACCTTCCCCCTCACAATATCCCCCTCCATCTCCCCCCTCCCCACCACCCCTTTCCTCAGCGTGGGGGTGCCTGGGATGGGGGGTTGTTTGTGGGCGATGGTGGAGTTGGGGAGGGGTAATTTGGTGGGGGTGTGGTGGGTGGAGGGGTGTGTGTTGGTGTCGCTGTGTAGGGTGTGTGTAGAGGGGTGTGTGTTGGTGTCGCTGTGTAGGGTGCGTGTAGAGGGGTGTGTGGCCTGTGTGTATATATTTTGTGCCTTGGTAGGGGAGGGTTGAGTGTGGTGTGTAGTGGTGTCAAAGGAGAGTGTGTTGTGTGTAGGCAAGAGGGCTGTTTTAGGGGAAGGGTATGCAGCATGAGCAGACAGAGATTTGAGCAGAGTAGGGCGTGTAGTAGTTGTGTGTGTGGGCAGAGGTAAGTGATTGGCAGAGTGTGTAGAATTGGGTGGGGCTTTGGAGGGTGAGGTAGGGTGTTTGGCAGAGTGTGTGTTGTTAGTACTGATAGTGTGTGTAGGCGTCTTGGAGGGTGAGGGAGGGTGTGAAGTGTGAGTCTGTAAGGTTGTGTTGAGGGTGGAGGGTCGCGTCATCCTCTCTGAGTAGGATAGGGAGGAGGATAAGCCTGTGTTTGGAGGTGGAGCATCATCATCATCATCTACTCCACCGCCGGTACCTGTGGGTTGTGGATTAGTTTTTGGGTCCAGGGTATCTCCAGAATTCTCTCCATCTCTCTCCACTTTGCCTCCTGTCTCTCCAGTTTTCTCTCCCCCTTCTCCTCTCGAGGTTCCTGCAGTTATCTCTTCATTCCCTCCATCCATTTGTCTCTCCGTGAATGCCTCTCCAAGCTTCCCTCTGCCTTCATCTCCCTCCTGTCTCTCAGCTTTATCTCCTGTGAAATTCTCTCCAAATCTCTCCCCATCCATCTCTTTTCTCTCCATGCTGGGTCCAGTGTCTCCAGAAGTCTCTCTATTCTCTCCACCGTTGTTCTCTCTTCCCTCCGTTCTGAGTCCTGTCTCTCCACTCCCTCCACCTTCACCCTCCTCGTCTCCTCCCGGGTGGACCATGTTGAAGAATAGATCTTCCACGAATTTATCTATCTCTGGGGATTCTTGCAGGTTTCCTCCTTCTCCTCCTCCTCCTCCTCCTCCTCCTTCTCCTCCTCCTCCTCCTCCTCCTCCCCTCCTTCTTCTCCTTCTGTCTCTCACTCGTCCGCCAAACTCGAAGAGATCCCTCATATCCTCGCTCCGTTTTCTTTTTCGATCAATTTTGTCCTTCTAAATGTCTCCTTTTCTCAGTGTTTCATTTTCCTTGCGTTTGTTTCCGTAAAGTCTTAGCTCTTTATTTCTCTCCTTCGCTCTCTTCTTATTATGTTTTCTATGTCTTTCTTCCTTCCTCTTCCTTTATGCAGGTTATTTCTTATGCCAGTCTTCAAGGTACTCTGTAAAGAAAACGGATTGGGGATGAGTTCCTGGGAAAACTATCTATCTATCTATTGCCAGACGCCTCAATCCCGCATGGGGTGGCCACAAACAAATCGCCTCCATGTCTCTCTGTCCCCTGCCATTTCACTACCCCCCCTCCCAACTCACACCCCCCTCTCTCATGTATACCTCTCCACTCCATCCCTCCATCTCATCCTCGGCCTCCCCCTCCCTCTCGCCCCCTCCCTCTCGCCCCCTCCACCTCACTCACGTACACTCTCCTCGTCAGTCTTTCACTCTCCATCCTCTCCACATGCCCAAACCACCTTAACGTGTTTCTCCTAACGCTTCCTATCACGTCCACAACCACACCACAACGCTCCTTCACTTCCTCATTTGTTAGTCTGTCTCTCCATGTGACTCCACATGCTCCTCTCAAATAACTCATTTCCACTGCTCTCACTCTTGACTTCTGTCCTTCCAACAGGGTCCAAGCTTCACTTCCATATGTCAGAGTTGGTATCACAATACTGTCATGTAACAACTTTTTCACTTCCATGCTCACCTCCCTGTTTCTTATCACTGCTTTCAGCGAACCAGCAACCTTCCTTCCCTGCTGCACCCTTTCGAGCACTTCATCCTCCAGACTACCATCCTTACTCATCACACTGCCCAAGTACTTAAATTCACTCACATTCTCCATATCCTTCCCATCCAATCTCACTGTACATTCACTGGCTTCACTTCTCTCGAAGTGAAAACGATTCTCATCAAATAGCTTTAGGGCTAAAAAGAAAAAAAAAAAAAAAAAGGAGGGGGGTTAGTCAATGCAAGTAGAAATAGCAATGACTTAATAGGAAAATAATTATATCAGGAGTTTCTGTACTTGAAATATACCTGCAATACTTATGTTTGTCTGTGCCTCTATTTCCCGTAGCTTAACATATCTTTCTGTCTGGTTACCTTGTGTCTATCTCACGCGACTCTAAAAGCTACCTTTACAAACGTTTTGATACAGCAAAGAAAAAAATCGTAGCCGACATCTAACTAGTCTTGAAAAACTGGAAAGGAAAGTTTTAAAACACCAGAAAGAAAGTAAAAGTTTAACTTAACAGAAAACATCGAGAAAGACAAGGAAGGATTTTTTTTTTTTTTTTTAGTGCGAGGGTTAGAACACGTTCTACTAAAACTAAAAGTCTTGAAAAATAGGAAACAAACAATTTAGCGTTTTAAAATATCAGACGGAACATACGTATTGTGCTACTGAATCAAAGGAAACAACTCGGGAAAACATTCCTTATAAACGTTTTGATTAATAAAGGGAATAATGTACAGAATTTCTAACCAGAAAGAATGCTAATTAAAGACATGCCATGTAAACGTTTTGAAAATATATTGAAGGTGTACTGTACTTCTGACTCGAGAGAATGTATGTTTGAAAAAACATATTTATTCAAACGTGTAAAAAAACTATCAGAAAAATATACTTCTGACTCGAGAGATAACGTATTGGAGAAACATTCATATACAGACGTTTGAAATACTGCTGCGTATAGGGGAAAAATGTATTTCTATCCCGAAAGAAAATTGTCTAGAAAAGTCTATATAAAAGTATTACGTAATTTAAAAAAGGGGGATACTTCTAACTCGAGAGAAAATGTAAAGGAAAAGACGATAAACGTACCCCAAATATTTAGGACATCCATTTTAGAGAATAAAGGAAAAATAAATAAATAAATAAAAAGTCTTGAAAAACTGGGAATGATAAACATACAGCAAGGGTACGTTTAGGAAGAGCCAAGTCGAAAACGTTCAAAAGACGCGCGGGCGGGAAAGGTAGAGAAGACGGGGCTTGTTGTTATGACCACACGTTGAGCGAGACTAACCTCCTTGTCCTGCCCCACCGCCAGCCAACACACCCACCGCCCTGTCCCTTTCTCAGGATTAGTCAATATGCTCGTCATACCTGGCCACTCACCTCCATTCATTACGTACCAAGGTGACCAATCGCGTGTCTGCTTTGAACCCATGCTCTCTCCTTTCAGCCAATCGTCTCTCTCCTTTCTATACCCATTGTTCACCCTTCTTAACCAATAACATTCCATCTAGAGTCTGCTTTGATCCCATGCTTACTTATTTCATTCAATCGTATTTCATTATTTTCTGGCCTGTACTTGTCAGTGAGGGACGCCTGCACGCGGTGACACCGATATAACCGGGCTGCTCTGCTGTTCAGTTATACAAGGCCCTCTCGACTCCACCTCATCTCCCTAAAAGAAGGATGGTGGATTCTGCAAGAAAAGGGTAATATCAGCCTGCAGTCCACTGGGTTCACATCCAAATAAGCTTGGGGCCACCACCACAACAACCTGGCCAACTACTTGTCAAGCTGGCCATATCTCTGCTTTGAACCCATGCTCACCTCTCTCAGTTAATCGCCCCTCTCCTCTCTATAACAAGCTCTTAACCAATTCCGTTTCTTTCTTCATCCCATCCAGGCCTCTCCCTCCCTCCTTTTCTTTTTTGCATTTTATTTTCTCTTTACCTTGACTTCCTAAAACTACCATCTCTCCATCCTGAATGCCGAGTTACAGCCTTAGATAAACACTAAAATATTGTGCTAGTCACAGAGAAGTGTAGAGGGTTAGTATTATCTTTTTCTGTCAAAAACAGTACACCTAATTATCTGTCAGCTTAAACTAGACCTAACTCGACCTGTTCCCAAGCAGAGTGGTCTAAATTACTCAGTTACACTCCTCCTTTCTGTTTTGTCAAAGTTTCAGCATTCCAGTGGCGTTACAAACATACACCAGGGTTGCATGCAGCAATTTCGAAAAGGGGGGGGCGTGATTTCTAGCGGAGTTACCACCTTCAAACAATTGAAATGTATTGCCATTTTTGTACGATTCTGTGATAACATGTACGTAAGATGTTTATTGCATAGATTTTGGTAACTAACATTTTTGTACAGTACATACTGGTACTCCTTGTTCAGCCGAAAATTCGAGTGCGAACGCCAACCCCAGCCAAATCCATGCCTGCGTACCGTGACATCACAACATACCTACCGTACCGTCTATAAAGCAGCGGTGAAGCAGTGGATGAATAAGTAATGTGAGTCCTATGACGGATGTGCGCTGAGGCTAAAACGGGAGGTATTGACTTCCCTCCCCGTTAATCCCCTTTCGGCTACGAGACTTTTTTTTTTTTAAGGACGCCACGAGACGATTTTATTAAGCTTTTAATCTATAAATCCAATGTTTTATTATTATTATTATTATTATTATTATTATTATTATTATTATTATCATTATTATTCCTACTATCTCCATGCAATTTCTGTGGGGTGGTCCAAAGCAGGGCCGGGTTAAATAGGCAGAAAGGGAGGGAGGGAGAAATGGGGGGGGGAGGGGAGAATAGGGTTATAACACTGAACCCCCACACAGAAGTCCCCCACAAAACAGAGCAAATGCTGATTTAGGAAATGTCATGTTCCTAGACTTGAAACAACAGCAGACACTGATATTTGTTCCGGATAGGCTGGGCGTAGTTTTAAAAATGCTGTGGGATGTCTGTCTTTGCTGAGCTGGGCCAACGTTAGTCTTAGGGAACCACAACTCTTGATTCGGCTGTGGTTGCGAGATTAAAATAGTTGTAGTAAATAATAATAATGGTAATAATAATAAATAAAACGTGTTGTGGGTAAAGAAGTTAGTTAGTTATGTCTTCAGTGAGGTGATTGTTTTCTCATTCCTTTGCTTGCGTTGGCCCGGTAAATGTGTGGTTGCGTGTTGTCTCAAAATGTTAGGTATACTATCATTTATCATTTGAAGTGGTGTATTGGTATTAACTGGAATGAAGTCGTCTGGGATTAACTATTATAATAAGAAAAACTTTACAGTTTACTTTCCTCGTCAGTCACACATTCGAAGTCAGTGACCGAGGTCGTTTCTGAGTCACAGTAATTGCCAGCACTCTCGATCCTCCAGTTTGGTTCCTTGGCCTAATGCTGAGTGGAACAGGTGTCGTGGCACCTCTTCCTAAACAGTTTATTCGCAGCTCGCCTGCTGTAGCACCAGAATCCGGATCCTGGTGAGGGCAGCTGGAATTGCTCAAGTGCCCATCAGCCCTTTATGGCTTGGTATGTACTGTACAATGAGTACGTAGGATAACACCTAGGGGAGGTAACTGGTTGCCTGGATGATACGGTGGCCTTGTATCCCAGGATAGTGGGTGAATAACCCGCTTAAGGCTTGGCTCGACACCTAATGGTATCTGCTACCATTTGTACAGTACGTTTATGTAGTATCGACTGCTTGTCTCAATAACGCACCAGTTATAAATTATAGTTCAGTACACAAATAAATTGCAAAGGAAGATATGTTACAAACTGTCCAGACCCACTTGACATACAAGCCCGTCAATCACTCACTGCCAGGAACACCTTAAATATGTAGGCTAATGAGTTGACACAGCCGAAAAGTAAGTACAGTAAAAAAAAAAAAAAAAGCATTACTTGTGTTTTGCATTCTGGAACGCAGGAAGGAGAGTTTTGAAAGACTATGTTTGTTCTGTTTTTACTGCTGTACATAATTTTTATTCTGTCTTCCCCCTTTTCCTACCTCTCCCCCTCCCCTTCCCTTCCCTAGCCTCCCCTCCATCCCCTACCCCTGCATATGCCCTCCTCTCCCTCCCCTCTGTCCGTTTTCCAATTTTCCTTTTCCTCCCTTCCATCCCCACCCTATTCTCTCTCTCTCTCTCTCTCTCTCTCTCTCTCTCTCTCTCTCTCTCTCTCTCTCTCTCTCATGTTAAGTCACAAAAGGAGTCAGGCCGAGGGTAGGACACAGACGATGAAAAAGAAAACTGAAGAAGACAATGGCATTATGTACGTCTGGCGATTCAAATGTTCCGGAAAAGGCTTGAGTGCTTTTTCTTCTTTCATTCCTCCCTTCCCTCCCTGTCTTTCTCTCTCCTCCCTCTTTCCCTCCATCCTTCCCTTTTCCCACCCCTCCAACCTTCCTTCAGTTCCCCCCAAACCTCAAGTCAACCCCTCAGGTCTGCTTCATACGCCTTGCCTTCATAGGGTTACCCCAAGGAAGTGCGTCCGCCTCACCCACTGTCTTGCAACATCGACACATCCTTTGCTTTATTGAGCTTTATGTTGCTGCGCTTGTGTGTGTGTGTGTGTGTCGGGAATGTATGGAATTGCTGATATTCTCTCTCTCTCTGTGTCTTATCTATGTGTGTGTGTTTAAGAGAGAGAGAGAATCTGCTTCCGTGGGAGAATATACGATGCACTTTTTACACTAATTTGGCCCAAAATCGCCATTGCTTCACCTTGAATGCTGAGTCGTGACAGTATAATAACACTAGAAAATTATGCTAGTCACGAAGAAGTACTATGGAAAGGATATAGAGCAGTGGTTCTTAACCTTTTTACTGCCACGCCCCCTCTAGAAGTTGGTCCTTCCCTCCACGCCTCCCTCGCATCTTCAACAAAATTGATAAAATTCTCTCCCAGATTGTACGGAAAAACTGAAAAAATGGGTGTTTATAGTCCTTTCATTGAGCATGACTTCTGTGCAAACAATATACCCAGCATATTTAATTAGGTTACTTTCTTACTAATTTAATGAGATACTTGAAACTGCTTCTTAGCTACCAGATTTTGAATGCGTGGTCGAATGCCAGAGGGTGCACAACGTAAGTCCTCTTCAACGTTCAGCCTGTTTCTGTACTTGATCTTGACAGCAACGATCATGGAAAATGCAGCTTCACAAAGATACGTGGATCCAAACATTGTCAGAATTCTAAGAGCTTTATGTTAGATCAGAGGGTAAACAGGAAGGTACTTGACCCAGAACGCCTCAAGATCCAGTTCTTTGAAGTCTTCCTCAACTGAGGAGTTGAACTTTAACTCAAGAAACTTCTCTTGCACTTTATCCGAAACATCAGCTTCTTCACATTGAAATGGGTTCCTGATGAATTTCCAGGCTCAGTGCTTCTCATCTATATCTGAGAAGTATCTGATGAATTCTGCTTTCCAGTCATTCAGATGAGTGATTATTATTATTACTGTTTTTTAAACCCAGATTCAAGGTTACTGTGAATGAGAGCAGAATCCAAGTTACTAAAACTGGCTGTATTTCCATCTTGAATTCAACATTTCCAGAGGTCGAGAGTGGCCATGGAGGCTCGAATGGTGTCATGGCGCATGATGATGATGCTTTTCCCTTATAGTTTTAGGTTGATTGCATTCAGCACTTCGATGTCCACCAGGTAAGCTAGAGATAGCAGAAAGCCTTCAGACTGGAATTTGTCGTGGAGATCTACCTTCTGCTGTGAATCTAGAAGTATTGCTACTTCTCGCAGTTCAAAAAGTCGTCCAAGCATGTTTTGTATTTTTTTCATAATCATCTTTATATTAGCCATGCTCTTGTTAAGAGAATTACAAATGTAATTAGGGAAATTCCTACTTTTCCTCCCGGGCTCACGCCCCCCCTGGAATTTACTCATGCCCCCCTAGGGGGGCGTGCCTCCAGGTTAAGAACCTCTGATATAGAGCCATAGCATTGCCTTTTTCTGCCACTGAGCTACATGAAAATTACCTGCAAAAGGACGAAAATCTGGGCCAATTCAGAGTAATCGGAGTACAGTACAGTATTGTAATTACCTTCATTATGCTTACACCGTTGTACATACATGAGTAGCCTTCATGTGTATGTGTATGTATGTATTAATTTAGGAACTTTATGTATATGTATGTTTCATTGTGTAGCCTCTGTGCTGGTGTTTGGTATGTATTTACTTACAAGTGCATGCGCATACTTGTATGTGGGTCTAGTACCTAGTATTGTGTATATAAACCTATTGCAAATGCGTTTGCACATTTGTGTGTGTGTGTGTGTAAATATATGCTTGCAAGAACTACTGTATTTATACATGTGTGTGTAAATATATGCTTGCAAGAACTACTGTATTTATACGTGTGTGTGTGTGTGTGTGAACTTGTACCTACAAGTACTTATGTGCATGTTTGTGGGTGCTTGTGTGCGAGTGCATGTCAACTGCATGCTGATGAGTGTGGGTGGTAGTGTGAACCATTAAAGAAAGTGAGGAAAGTTTCAGCTTGCAAATTACTGTATAAATCTCCTTAACATGTGCCTCTCATGTGTAGGTGTGTTGAGTTCTGTTTGTAACCAGTTTATGAATGATATGTGGAGTTACATGGAGAGACAGACAAATGACGAAATAAAGGAGCATTGTGGTATTGATGTGGATGTGATTGTAAGCATAAGGAGAAATACTCTGAAATTATTCGACCATGTAGATAGGATGAAAAATGAGAGACTACCTAGAAGAGCAAGTGAGGTGCAGGGAGACCAAGGATGAAATGGTGGGACGGATTGGCTAGGTATATGAGAGAACGGGTGAGAGATGGAGCAAGGGCAGCTAAATAGGAGAGGACTGGGCGACATCAAGGCAAATTGTCTATGGCCACCCCTTACTGGATAAAAGTATCTGGCTACCAAGAGATAGACTGATGTGAACCTTAGATGTAACAATACTTTTCACCCAGATAAAGTAGTTAACTTTTAACCTATTTATGTATAGCTATACACCTTTATTCTGGAAGGGGTGGTCTCAAACTAATCGACTCCATTTCACCCTTTTCTAAGCCATCTGGCTACCCTTTCTCACTACCCTTCAGCATGCATTTTTCCTACTCTCAACATCTCATCCTTGGCCTTCCCCTGCCCCTCTGCCCTTCCACCTCACTCACATACTTTTTCCTAGGCAGTCTGTCGTTCTCCATTCTCTCCACACAGTCAATCAAGAGTCTACTTCATAATTTTCTTAATATTTGTAACATTATTTTGTATCACCTTACTCCTGTGTTTGTAACCAACTCAAAAGATTCCTGTATGGTGAGAAAAAAGACAAGAATTTATAATCTGGATATATTTAGGATATAAATGATACATAAATAGAGTTCTGGACATGTAATTACAATGGTTTTAGTTGCTTTCACTGTAGCTATTCTGTCATGACACAGCTGTCTTTCAGAGCTAAATGAGTTGCATAAAAAGAACCAGACTGAACAACATACAACATCAACTTTCACTTTTACAGACATTCATAATACCAGTTACAGGAAGAACCAGACCTACCATACACAGTATCAACTTCCCCTTTTACTGTACAAACACTCATAATACCAGACATAGGAAGAACCAGACCTAACCATAAGCAGGATCAACTTTCTTACAGACACTTGTATACCAGTTGTAGGAATGACCAAACTTAAAGAGAATAACCTTTCACTTTTTGATATTTAAGAACCAGATTTAACCACAAAGAGCATTAACTTTCACTTTCTGATATTTATATAATAGGAAGAACCATACTTTACCATATACAGCATTAACTCTTACAGACACTTATTTTCCAGTTGTAGAAAGAACCAGACTTAACCATAAAAAACATCAAACTCACTCTTCCAAACACTTATAAGAACAAGACTTAACCACACAAACCGTTACGTTCACTCTTACGGACAGTTATATTCCAGTTATAGAGCATGAAATTGTACTACCATTATCAAAAGTTCATTAACACTTTCCTGTCTGCTATGGAGATGGAGAGTCTTACATATTTATAAGTGACAGTAATATGAAGTATACAACAGGGTATGAGACTGAAGGAGACGAACATTTGGGAAGGGACGAGAAATGTGAAATGCAGAACACAATGCTGGCTGGGGAATGTCGGTGAATTTTTGCTCATGACAGTACTTATTATAACCCCATATACCATAAACTTTCACTCTTAGACACTTGCATATTATTTAGAGTGCATGAAACATTCTCCTAAACAATTATATTTCACTTGTGTTAACAATCTCAAGTAGTTCACATATACTGTACTCGTATTTCTGATAAAAAGCCGACACTTGTTAAATAAAAGACTGTACACTGTACTGTCCTGAAGTAACAAGATAATCATGTGTACTTCTAGTACAATTTTCAACACAAACAAAAAGAGCCAAGTGGGAATCAGTACCTAAGTAGCTAACAATTATGAAGTGGTTGGGTCATAGTATTAATCCCTTCAAGCCAGTGGCAATTTCTTAGTGTATTCAGTTGATTTTATTTAAGAAAGGCCTCCAATAGTGAAGGGGTTACTGAAAGGTATATCTAACTTCTTCAGTTCTAAAAGCCTTCCTAAAGCTGTGGTCATGTCGACATTTTCAAGCAACAGCAATCTAAGGAGCAATGAATTCTTTCAAAAGTTTTCAGATGAGTCATCTTGTCCACACAATCCCTGAAGAAAAAAACATGTGAATGCTGTAAACAAAGTGAGAAGTGAACGATTGTGTTCTTCCATACTGAGTCCTACTGGTACACATGACAACAACAGCAATAACAGCAATGAAGATAAAGGCCACCCAGGCTGCTGCTATTCTGGCTTTGTTAACCTGCCGAGTCCCATCGACGTACGATGCACATCGCTACTTTTTTCCGCGGACAGACCCAACGACGTGCATCGTACGTCACGCAATGGCAAGGCCCATTGTGTGCACATTTTTCAACATTCGCTGGTGATTTTTGGTAGACATATGTGGGAGACCTTCCTCTACCTGCTGTCAAGCAGGGATACTGCCTGGCCCCTCCTAACCCCCCCTTCCCCCCCTCCCCCCCCCACACTGGGTAATTCACCTGTTAGCAGTAACCTAGCCAGTAACGGTATGTTGCCGCACGGTCTCTCTAATGACGAAATTCACGGTGAAAGTGATTCCTGAGGTGGAGGACAAAGAAATAAAGAAGCTAGAGGTAGAAACAAACAGAAGTGATGAGGTGGTAATGTCGTAAAGGAAGGTGCCATATACTCGGGTTTTGGGTAAGTGAACAATGCTTATAAATGCCTATATTACTATGTGAAAACCATTATAGACTTTTACTACACATAAATTCGTACCAAATAAATGAAATAAATACGTAATTTAAAGTGGCTTGAATTAGTCAACCCTTCCATAGTTCGTTTTCTTAGCCAGGTACCCTGAAAAAGAAGGAAAACATAAGGTTGAGTGACACCTGTATCAACATTTTTTTACCTCAGCATCACGATTTCACTATGAATTTTCAATGTTTCTCACCAAAAGCGAAGGTTTCAGCCAAAAAACAAAAAGTCGAAAATCGGTCGGGATCTGGGGGTAGTAGGCTGGGTAAAAAACCGGTCGGGACTCGGTGGGTTAATGACCATAAAAAAGAAATGGAATCCTAACAGAAAACATCTGTTGACTCAGAAATGGCTTGCCAGAAAAGAGTGAGAGAGCACTACTATACACTGGTCAGAGAGCATAGTCAGAACCCAGAAACCACGAAGTAGAGGACACCACGTAGCAAATCCTAAAATCTTCATTTGTTGAATGAGAGGACACCACGTAGTAAATCCTTAAATCTTCATTTGTTGAATGATTTCTCCTATCATTGTGACTGCTGGGGGAGCAGTGGGTTTCTTTGTAAACAAAAGCTGATCAGACCAACATCCACTGAATACTACACGTGTGCTCTTAAATCATTTGAGAATTCTTATAACTATTTACATACAGTATAATACATACGTACATACACATCATCTAATCCTGTGTTGCCCCATGAGGAGTGCAGGAGCCCGGGGCTAGGCAAGTTGGTCCTGACATTTAAAATGAGTGTGACCAGCCTCACACATCCCTGAGTAGCATTATGTGAGCAATAAACCCCAACTACCCCTTGGTCATAAACCTACACAGGCTCCATCCGGTTGGAGTGCCTTAATTACTCAATAAATCACCTGGTGTCATAGTTTGGTTATATGGTTACCACCCAGCATAGTAAATGGTCTCCTGGTGTACAGGAAACCATTTGGCTACAGTACAATAAATATGCTTTAAAATGAGCATTACACTTTGTGTAATTAAATATTCTCTAAAATCTTTCATGTAAATTTAAACACAAATGTACCAAAATAGTTCCCAAATAATTGTCCTGAAAACTCTTGAATTATAGCGTATCAAATGGAAAACCCAATTCGCGAAGTACGAATTGCTCATAAATGTCCTTGTGTGACCACAGCTTAAGTTCAATTAAATCATTTAGGGGTAACAAGAATAAAATAAAAAACATTTGTGGACTGAAGGGGCTGAAATTGATAGGTCTTGTGAGTACAAGACCTCAAATTCTTCATCATTAATGGCGAAGGTGCGACTATTAGATGTGGTTAGCCTGAATACCATGTTACAGAGTGCATCCAGCGAGAATGCGGAGGGAGGGGAGGGAAGTCATATCTTGCTGACATCATGGTTTTCACAAATGAGAGTAAAATATTGGGGCTTACTTTACCCTCATGGTCTTATATTTTTCCCTCACAGTCCAATGACATTTTTATTTTAATTCTTGCCCTCTTCTGGTGACTTTAGTCAGCTTAGGAGAAGCTTCTTTAACAAGAGGCGTTAAATATAACATTAATTAACTTCAGTATGACAGGTCTTTAAAGCTGAATGAATAAAATCAGGTACAATACTCATTTTACCTTGACTGCCAAATTTCTGTCCTTTGGTAGCATTTTTACACTGGCTGATGGTAGAAAAAGACAATCCCACAGCTCCGCATGTTTTCCATAACACTTTTTCATGACTAGCATTATCTCTTATTACAACTCAGCATTCAGGATGGAGAGATAGCAATTTGAGGCCAAGTTAGTGTAGAATGGGTATAGCAGGAATCATCATCATCATCATCATCTAATCCAGTGTTGCCCCATGAGGTGCATAGGAGCCCGAGGCTAAGCAGTTGGTCCTGACATCATCAGATTCAAGGGGTTATTAATGCCATCCCATCTCAGAGTCTACATATTTGCTCTAGCATCACATCATGGGTGGGGTGGGGTGGGGGTTGGGGGGAATCCTGATTCATCTACTGTACAATGAGCACATCAATCCCAACTCATCCTTACTCACAAACTTAACTTTATATACTACATGTGTAATGACAAAGCAATATCAGTCAGTGGTTAAGAACTGTATAATAAAGTGAAATAAAACTACACATCAGTCGCAATACTGGTAGGTGGTGGCAACCATCATCCACTCGCTTGATGTAGTGCTGCCTACTTCTTCCTTAGCCTTTATCATTCTTTTTCTGTGCCTGCCCTCCTCTCTTCCTATTTCTCCCATCTTTCCTGTCACTTCTTATTGCTTTTCATTCCTTTATAGGTGGATTTACATTGAGTGACAAGCCAAATGGTTTCCTGTAAGCCAAGAAACCATTTACAACGCTGGGTGGTAACCATATAACCGAACCATAAGTGCTCCCTACGTGTCAACAAGTGGGTTGGTGGAGGGTTAGTGCCCCTCCCTGTAAAACAATTAACTCAAAGTCAAATAGCCACCCCTTATGGGATTATGGCATCTGGCGATGGATAGGTCAGTCACAATTATTATTACTTTTTTTTAAATAGAAAAGTCCCTCCTATTATGCAATGTCATCACCAACACAGAACTTTTCACTCCAGCCTAGGGTCATCATTTTTATTTTACTCTTGCAGTATCTATATGATATATATTATTCAGCTTATGAGAGACTTTTCTAACCAGGGAGATTAATACAGACTTTATTACCCCTCTGAGTCAGGTGATATCTTTCATTAAAACATACGTCTTAAGCTGGATAAAGTAACCCACTATTAATAAAATATAAATAATGTCACTGTATTGAAGGGGCTATGTACTGGTTCATAGAGCCTTGGAGGGCCCAATACCTGCCCAGGGCCCCAACCAAATGGGCAGATTCGCATGAATGATGATTGAATGGAAGCGTGGCCCAATGGATTGGGCAAATTTGGGCTTGTCTGGACGTTGCTACTCCTCACCCTGCCCTAGGGAGGGAAAGGAGGTCCGGATGATGATGATGATAAATAATGTCACTGTACTGAAGGGGCTATGTACTGGTCATGTCAAGGGGGGGGGGGGGAATTGACACTACTCCCAACCTCGTATTACTGTACATCAAACTGATATGACACTAACTTTAACATCATAAATTCATTCACTAATCTTCAACAGATAACATATTCTTTAACAGCAGTCACATGCATACCCTACAAGTAAAATTCACATATACCGGTTCACTCTTCTGCTGTCAAATTTGCTTAGCAGCAGCATTTATCACAACCTTCAAATTGCATCACCATCCTCAACTTTTCCGACAAAAAAAATAAGGTGTGTAAAATCTCAACATACGAAAAGGAAAGCCGAAGAACTATCAAGAGACTGCCCAGTGAAATGGGTCATATATCAATTAGCTTGTCATTCATATTGCTTAATTCACCATTCAAACACTGAGATCTCTGTTCCAACCAAGATGCATAATGTAAATTTTCCACAAAGATATAGCTATTTATATTTCATATGATTAAGTTCCATTTGCAACAGTTGTGTGCTAGAGATTCTGCTTACTGTGTTTTACAATGTTTGCAGTGGCTTCTACTGATTATGCCCTCTCAAAATTAATGACCTAAGTACCATATTTCCCAGACAGTTTACACATTTCCATTCTATTCATGTACAGATCCTGAAAAGTGTAAGAATTTAACAATAAATACATACTGGCCAAGAAGAGAACAATGTAGCCAAGGTGAATAAAACTGCTGAGCATATGGACAGGAATAACGAAGTAGTGTACTGTACAGTAAAACCCCTTTATTTTGATCCCCCCATTTTTTTTTTTTCCCTCCCAACAAAGATTATACTTTATAGGCTAATTTGTGTATGCTGTGCACTTGCATACTGTCATTAAATTAGGTAAAAATCTGGCCAAAATTTACACAGACATATATAGCTTCTTCTGAGAGGCAACAGTTACAGTTAATTGTAAGCAAAATAATGTTCTGTGTACATTAAACTCTATCAGTATTCTGTACTGAATTATTCCACTGGCCTTGCAATCCAATTAATGATAAATAAAAGGATTCTTAATGTACCACAGATGAGAAGGGCTAAAAGCACCCAAGACAGCAACAAAGTAGATAAACCAATAACGTCACTGTTCCACAGCCAGTTGTTGCCGACGATGCCTGAAGAACTTCTTGGTGTACTCATAGGAAGATATCATTATAGCACAAGCAGGCATGACCTTGGCCAGCCGAGGGACCAAGCCAGAGAAGAGTCCTCGGACCCCCTGGCGCCGGTAGATCTCCTCCAACATGTGCTTGGTAGAGCCGGAGTTCTTACCACCATTTTCTGTTAAGGGAGAAAATGCTCTAAAGGAAATATGCCTTTTAAACTGAATTAAAATCCTGCCCCAAACTGGTGGTGTAATGAGATGATGCAACTTCACCCCTTCTCTCTGAAGATGTACAGTATTTAATTATTATAGTCCTACCAGATGCTTTTACTGCATTTTGAAGTGACAAAAGGAGAGGTTAAACATAGCTTACACTAACCCAATCACAACAAGAGCAATCCGAGATTGCAATCCTCCGCCAAGGTGGAGTGTGGTAGATCTTATGGAGATGTTACCTTTAATTTTTGTGCAAGCACTGTAGGCATTATTTATCGAGTTTAAGGGGCAAAAATGTTGAAACTGCCACTATTCCACAATGGTAGAGAATCCTTTAACAAAATATCTGGATCTGGATGATACACCAGATTACCACCAAACTCTAATGGACTGTTCCTTGGGCCAAACCCTACCCCTCCAAAAAATTTCAGCAAAATCCATTCATAACTTTTTGAGTAATCCTGCTAACAGATAAACAAAGCCAGCAAAAACGTAACCTCCTTGGCAGAGGTAACAAGAGGCCTCCCCTAGACTGAATGAAATTATCTGAAGGCTATGAGAATAAAATGAAAATCACATAACCAGGCTGAAGAGGTTAGGCTGGCTGGTGCTTATCCTTTCCGATTTATCAATGATGCAGTAATGCCACACTTGACCTGCACAACAAAACAATTTTTAAGGTACAAATACTCTTCTGGAATCATGCTACTATTTCATTAGTAACAAGTCAGTATGTGTTGTGGTATCAAGGCTTAAACAATTCACAATAACTTTTCATTTTCCCTCCATCTCCTCAAAACATGAAAAATAGAAATCTGGATTAGCAGGGTGAGGATGAAGCTTTTTTATTGCTACAAACTATTATACCCTTGCATAAAACAAAAACATCCTAACCCAATATCCTACATTCAATGGAATCTGAAGAAAGTGCAATGCTACTTATCTCCCAGGTTGAATTCCCTTAATGCTCTGCTGGCAGAGGGAGGCTTCTTTAAAACCAAAGTGCAACTTTCTAGCTTTACTCTGTATACCTAAGGTATGCAGCAGAAGCAAGTGTTCACCTCTGGGAAGATAACTGCCCTGCCCTGCATAATCCTGGGTCACCCTTGGGCAAGGTGTAGCACTAATTAGCCCACAAAAAAAGTATTAGGGTGGTTACCATTATCCTGGAAAGTACTACCACAGGATCAAGGCCTGATAGCAGGCCTGGGACAATACTCCCAGATGGGGAATTCAACAGCATTTAGCAAGCAGTCAAAGACCACACTGAGACTAGTACTACTAGCTCATGCTCTTGGGGACTGTGCTCCTTCCACTATGTCTGCTCAGCCAGACAGACCAGGGTTGAGCAATGACAACAACAACTTTGGATACTACACCTGTCTTTTGTACAGTGTGTTATTAGTATCTTTTCAATAATAACATAAGATTGCATGTATATACATAAATGACACATCAAACAATACTGTTTGATGTGCTGTATACAAAAACAAACTGCTGAAGAAGAGGTGCCATGATGTCTCCATAACTGACAGGAATATGGCTCCGAATCAGTGCCTTTCAAGCCCATGTCACTCTTTTACTGAGCTAAATAAACCCTTCCTGTAATTCTTGTTAGCCCTTTCATGATGGGGATGACTCTAATATTCTAGTCCACCAAATGCCCAATGACTGTATTCAGTTTAAAGTGAGCCAAAGGAACCTGCAAAAGTTACTACTGTATTGTCACCAATAACCCATTCATAGTCAAGACAACTCTAATACTGCCCTGCTTATTCTACAACATCACTGGTAATGTGAACAGTTTTATAACACTTCCTGAACCTGATGGTGGGAAAAACATTCAAGCGATTTGTGCCATATTCTCACGAGTCATGGTAGGATTACAGGTTCCACAAAGCATAAACAACACTCTACCCATTCTAAGGGTCAAAGAAGCAGCAGGAGATATGTCTAAAGCTGCTGGCTCAGATATCATGCTTTCTCTAATTTTTATCATTATCTGTTTTTTTTTCTTCAGGAACTACTGGTTGTACCAAATTCCAAAACTACTATTGGAAAGCTTATGATAATCTGCTTCTAAATTTACTGTTAAATCTTTATGGCTGTGGGAAAAGTTTTGAGCTACAAAGCAGAGAATATATTTATAAAATGCTTTTCTTAAATCAGAGAGATGAAATATAGTCACACTCTTGATTTTTTTCATTTATCCAGCTGTAAGATAGATAATACTTTGGAGGCCAATAATGTGTGGTTTATGGCAATAAAAGCAATATATTTCTGGGAAAAAGAATCAGTCAAATAGTGTACAATATTTAATGCCTAGCCAACATGACCAAGCGTGCAACCTGCCATGAAAATGAAAACTACAGCTTCAGCTTACAATCTGTGAGAGTGGGCTATTGTTCTTTTGCAATGTCCAAAGTCTTACGTGGTGCGATAGGAAATAACAACATATCACTTGGCAATCTTCCACGCCAATCCAATAGCAAGCGTGTTTTTATGATGTCAATTAGTATGGTGGAAGATCAGTAAATGCTGTTCTAATGAAATTCAAAGGCCTAAACTGTTCTCTGCCCTAACCTATGACTGACATTGGGTTGTCTCAGTCTGCAGTTCCCTACCCTAACATCTTGTTAGTGTGTGTGCGCATGCACACATCTGCTAAGTCACGAGTGATGACATCATCGGAAGGTTCCTGTGGTATACAACCGGGAGCCTTGGCAGTTCACGTCGTAAAGCTGGTCGGGTGAGTGCGGTCTGTCTAGTTCCAACATTTTGGTAGCAGAGCGTAGTTCGAGAATGGCATCGTGTTCGACCAAGTGGCCTCCAAAATTGGAAAATGATTCTGCATATGAGAGCTGGAAAAAAGACATTGGCATTTGGTGCGAACTAACGGACCTAGCAGCAGAAAAACAAGCTTTAGCTATTCACCTGTTATTGTCTGGGAGAGCGAGGGTGGCGTCCTCGCAGATTGAAACAGATGTTTTAAAGCAGAAGGATGGTGTTCAGACCCTGCTGAAGAAATTAGACGGTTTATTTCTCGTGGACAAAGGACGTCGACAGTTTGCAGCGTTTTATGAGTTGTACAACTTCAGAAGAGCCAGTGATATGAACATTCGGGAGTTCGTGACAGAATTTGAGCATGTTTACTTCAAATTTACCAAGCAGGACATGGAACTGCCAAATTCTGTGATGGCTTTTATGCTCTTAGCTGCATGCAAACTTTCAGACAGTGAACGACAACTAGTGATGTCCGCAATAACTGAGGTGACATACGAAAATATGAAATCTGCCCTGAATCGTATTTTGCTGGTGAAATTGGCAGGCAGAACCAGGCATCGGTGTCCACCAGGGAGATTAAAGACGAACCAGTATTTTGGAGTGACGAAGTTGAGGGTGACGAAACGCTTTATGCTAGAGGTACTCGACGAGGACAGAGATTGTTGCGGGGTGGTGCAATAAGTGATCGACGTCGGGGTAGTGGCCGATGTTCAACCGTATCTGCTAGAATTCCCCAATGCTCATCCACCGGCAGGAGGCAGAACCCACTTGGGCCTGACGGAAAGGTATCGAAGTGTTTCGTATGTGATTCTAGATTTCATTGGGCATGTGACTGTCCGGATTCATACGAAAACGATGGCAGTTGAGAAGAGAATTCTGAAACAGTGCATCTGTCGTTGTTTATGGGCTATGCGGAGGATGCCGCTAGTAGAGGTAAGTCACAGACTCTAGTAGAAGAATCTAAGGGATGTGCTCTTCCAGACACAGGGTGTTCTACAACTGTATGTGGAGTTGAATGGATCAATTGCTATCTAAGTGAGCTCACTGATTATGAACGTGATGCTGTAAAAGAAGAAGCATCATCCTCAACGTTTACTTTTGCTGATGGTGTCACAGTTTCTTCCCTCAAACGTGTTACTCTGCCCTGCTACATTGGAAACATGTGTGCTACCATCGTGACTGATGTTGTGGACTGCAATATTCCCTTGCTGTTGAGTAGACGTTCCATGAAAAAAGCAAAAATGTTGATTAACCTTGGAACTGACCAGGTCAAAATTTGTGGAACTATCACTGATTTAAAGTCCTCATCTTCAGGCCATTACTTACTTCCAATTTCCTTGTGACTAGATCATGAATTTTGTGAAACAATCATGTTGGCAACTTGTGGGGGTGATGTAGAAAAAACCGCTTTGAAGCTTCACAGGCAATTTGGACACCCAACATCAGCAAAACTAATTAAACTGATCACAGATGCGGGAATTAAGAGTTCAAAACTGGAACAGGCTGTCAAGACTGTATCTGATGCTTGTACAGTCTGTTGCAGATTTAAGAAAGCCAAGCCCCGACCCGTAGTCAGTTTGCCCATGGCATCTAAGTTTAACGAAGCCATAGCCATGGATTTAAAAGCTTGGGGAAGGGATTATTTCTTAGTCCTTGTTGATTTGGCGACCAGGTATTGTAATGCGATAGTAATCGCAGATAAGTGTGTGCCCACCATTATCAAAGGAATATTTCGGAGCTGGATTGTTGTGTTTGGCACACCTACAAAAATTCTTACAGACAATGGCTGTGAATTCAATAATGCGGAAATGCGAGCATTGGGAGAGGCCTTCAATATCAAGATCATGACAACGTCTGCAGAGAGTCCTTGGAGCAACGGAGTCTGTGAGCGTCAAAATGCAGTCATTGGTGACATTGTTAGGAAGATAATGGCTGATAGCCAGTGTGAATTGGATGTGGCCTTGGCATGGGCAGTATCGGCCAGAAATGCTCTCACCAACTACTCAGGCTTTTCTCCTAACCAACTTGTTTTTGGTCAAAACCCTGGTCTGCCTAATGTGTACGCAAATGATCCTCCAGCCTTGGAACCTTCATCACCATCGAAAATTGTGAGAGACAACTTGAACGCTCTTCATTTAGCTAGGCAAGAGTTTATAAAGACCGAATCAGATGAACGCTTGGCTAGGGCTCTGCGGCACGATGTACGTTCAAGTGACCTAAACGACATCCGGAATGGAGATGAAGTCTTCTACAAAAGAAATGACAGTCATGAGTGGC
>JAGKTI010014142.1:0-15190 GCA_018397915.1 Birgus latro
ATTATAGAAGAATAGCCAGATGTAAAACAATAAGAGAAACAAAACTTTTTAAAACTGGCCTGGTCTCCCAGACCCATTCCTGCATCTAAGGGTTGAAATTGATTAATTTATATTTTATCAGAATTCAATAGGAATGGATGAATATTTATCTAAATGGAATTGGATTTGAATTGGAATTGACAGAATAAAATTGAATTCAAGTCTGGATGTAATGATGACAGGTATACCATCACTGAAGCAGAAATGATATAATAAGCAGTTCTTCTGGCACAGAATGGAGGAGACCAGCTGGAAGAGAAGGTTGTAGAGGGCAAAACCAGGAAGTTCAAGGATCTCATGAACCGTAAGTTATCTTTGCAGTACAGAAAATCCACTTCATCCTGTGTAATTGTGAGAAAACCAGTCCATATTAACCAATTTTCCAGATAATCTGGGTGGGGAAGGATGCCTATTACGGTAAAGTTTATGTTAATCGGGAATCAGTCTGGATTATTAAGCTAGTAGTTCTGATCACCCATGAACTGGCGACCACATTTCCCAACCCAAGCCTTGCCCAAGCTGGGGACATGTTTCATCTGCTATTTGTTGTGCATACTGTGTTGCTGTTTTGATAGTTTCTTCATTGCCTGTATTGTAAATTTGTAAGAATTATAACTTTTTTTAATGCATGTTGTATACTACCTGTATTAAGCAGTAAAACCAAGGGAGATGAAAAAGGTAAAAGTTTCATACAGTACTGACAAGTGGTAAGTCTATTCATGCCTGGCCAACTGGACCCTGTCCTCACGAGGGAGGTTGGATTCAGAAGGGTGGATATCAGGAGGCCATTCATGCAGCTGTGTGTTGTCTTTGAGTGACTGAATGGAGCGGTGAGTGATTTGAGCATGGATATGCTTCTGGAAACTGGTCTGAGGCATGCTAGGGGGATTGAGATGACAGTATTTTTGTATATCATGTGCTTTTGTTTTGATATTCCTTGGTGTGTGTGGATGTGCTGCCATGTAGAGTAGTAGATGATGTGGGTTTGTGGAGGCTGCAGCAAGAATTTATGTGCCTCTCATGTGTAGATGATCCTTGACTTTGAGTACTTTGATTAAATGGTGTAGGTTGCCTGTGGGTGCAGTAGCTGTGCAGCCTGTGATTATTTTTAGGGTCTTGTTCTGTCTGGTCTGTAGAGTGTTGTAATGTGTTTTAGTGAGGTTAAGAAGCTCAAGCAGGGCTTGCATAATTCGTCACTGAACATATATATTGTTTGTATACTGTGATGGTGGTTTCTTTGTTGTTTCCAAATGTTGTATGGGCAAGTGACCTTTGGTCGTTGAGTCTTGGTGTTAATTTATTTTTAATGTTTGTGATGTGTTGTTTAAATGACATTGATATATTGTATGTTACAGCAAGGATTGTGTGTGTGTGTGTGTGTGTGTAGAGGGGTATTGTTTGTGGTGAAGTGTGGAATGTGACTGTGTTCTGCTGTCCAATTTGTGAGAAGGGTCACCGTAGATTTGGCTGGGGCTATTTTGAGTCTCTTTGTGGTGAACCATTTGTGTAGTGTGTTGAGGTAAGGTTGGAGGATATGTACGTCTGTGTTTGCGTTTTAGTGTGCACATGCAAGTGTTATGTCGTCTGCATAGAAAGCTATGTATATCTGCGGTGTGTGGGGTGTAGGTGTATCGTGCATGTATAGTTTAAAGAGTGTGGGGGACAAAACAGATCCTTGAGGGATGCTATTTGTGAAGTTTTTGATGTTTGGTGACTGACCGGCAAATGTTACATGTGCACATCTGCTTGCTAAGTAGTTTGCCAAACATATTTTTGTGTTATTGTGCATGTTTGTGTTGAATACTTTGTTTGTGAGGTTATGGTGGGGAATGGCATCTAAAGCTTTGCTACTGTCTAATGTGACTAGGAGTGTTCAGTGTGGTGGCCTAGCTGAGTTGATGCCATCAAAAACTCTTTGTGTAAAGTCTGTACAAAGAATGTTTGTGGAGTGTAGCAGCCTAAAACCATGTTGTGATGGGGCTAGGGGTATGTGAGGTGTTACTTATTGTAATACTAGTCATTCAGTAACTTTGCAGGGGGTGCAGAGGAGTGTGAGGAATGCAACGTGTGGTCTTTGTTGGGTTTAGGGATAGTGATGATAGTATCTTGCTTTCAGATGTTGGATATTATGTTGTGAGAATAGCTTTAATTTGATATGTTGGTGAGTGATTGTATGTCTTGTGGTCCAAGATGTTTAAGGTGTATGTTGCTTATGTTGTCAGGGCCATAGGCAGATGAGTGCTTAAGGTTGCTGATGATGTACTTCGTGAAGGGTGCGAGGTCTGGGTCTTTGGAAAACTGTCTCTTGTGTTGGATGACACGTCAGTCGTCACGATGGGGGTTTAGATGGCTGACGTGTGAAAAGTGATTGATGAGAGTGTTTGTTTGTTGTTTGTTTGAGGGTATGGTGTCTGTTGTTGTGATGGCAATGTGTGATTGTGTAGTGCTGTTGGAAAGTGTGATGCTGTGTAGTGTTTTGTAGAGTTTGCCAGTGTTTGTTTTGTGATCAAGTGTTTGGAGATAATTATTCCAATTTAGTGTTTTTCTGCTCAGATATTTTGTTTATTTGAGTGTTGAGTGCTTGTATTTGTTGTGTATTGGGTGTTGGGGGGTGTTGTTGTTTGTCACATTGACTGATGAGGCCTTGAATTTCTGGTGTGAAGTTGGGATTGTGTCTCTGTTGCCTCATGGAATGTGTCGTTTGTCTGCGTGTTGAATAATTGTATTGAAAGTGTGCACAGTGGTGTTGATGTTTGTGGTGGGTGTAGTGTTTAATGTTTCAAAGTGTTGTTCTGTTTCAGTTGCGAAGGCCTCCTAGTTGGCTTTCTTATAATTAGTGTGTGTGTGTCTGTGGCCAACTGGGATGATTCAGGTTTTGGTAGTGATGATGATTGGGCAGTGGTCAGAGCCAAGGGTCTTGACCACTTTCCAGGATGTTGTGGGGGTGAGGTCTGGGGAGCAAAAGGTGATGTTAGGGGATGATGGGAGGAAGAGGGCTTGGTCTGGGATATGGGTATGTTGATGGAGATTGTTGAGGATGAAAAGATTATCTGTTTGGGATTGTAGTACCAGCCCTCTGTCTGTGTCAGTGTTGTTGATATGCTAGGCTGATGCCGTGACATTGAAATCACCACCTAGATTGATGTTGGGTATGTTAGTGATGTGGTGTATTTGTGGGGAATAATTGTGTGGTACTGTGGGGAATGATTGGGGGGGAATGTATGTATTGGCGATTGTTATGTGTGATTTGTTTCCAGTGCGTATTTTAATTGATTGTATTTTTGTTGTGGTGTCATGTGGAGGGAGAAGTGATTTTGTGTGTGCACTAGTATCTGAAAAGTTGATGGATTGGTGTACCAGGGTGATGAGTCCACCGCCACCGCCGTCGGCCCAGTCTTGTCTGATGGTGGTGAAGTTATGAAATGTAGGTGTTTTGTGTGTTCTGCGTAGTTTTGTCTCCTGTAAGGTGACAGAGTGTTTGTTTTGTTGTTTGATGAATTATGTGAGTTCTTGTTTTTTAGTGTTTATGCCATCAATGTTTATTTGAAGAATGATAATGTTGTGTGTATGATGTCTGTTGGGTGCTACAGCATGGGGAGAGGTGGGGGCATGAGTGGAGACGTAGGGGTAGGAGAAGGTTGTGACAGAGATAAGGGTTGGGGGTGGATTGTGGAATGGGAGGGGTTGGGGGATTGGATGGTGTGGGAAGGATTGGTGGGTTAGGCTGAGGAGGTGTGGAGGAAGTAAGAGAGGGATTGGTGGGGGGGTTAGTGGGTGGGAGGAAGGAGCAGGTCCAGGTGTTTGTGTAAGGTTCTCTGGATAAAGTGTTGTGCAGGTGTAATGGGTTCAGTTCTTGCAGGAACTGCACTGAACTGAACCCTTTGTCGACTCGAAGTGATGTGTTTTGAGCATGTTGGACATACGTATTTGTGGATACGGTTAGATGTACTACTTAGAAGGTCATTGATGAATAGAAAGAAGAAAATTGGTGATAGGACAGAGCCCTGAGGAACACCACTATTGATAGCTCTAAGAGAAGGTGGTGGTCATCTACAACAGCAGCTATAGAATGACCAGAAAGGAAGCTAGAAATGAAGGCACGGATGGAAACCATAAGAAGGCAGTTTGGACATTAAAGATTTATACCAGACTCGATTGAAAACCCTTGAGATGTCAAGTGCAGTGGCAGAGCTTTTACCAAAGCCCCAAAATGAGGATGACCAGGAATGTGAAAGGTAGGTGAAAAGATTGCCAGTGGAGCATCCCTGATGGAACCCATACTGACAATCAGAAAGAAGGTTGTGATAGGAAAGGTGCTTTATTTATTTATTTATTTTTTTTATGAGTAAACTTCAAAACATTTGAAATGTAGGATATTAATATGGTTACCACCCAGCGCATTAAATGATTTCCTGGTGTACGGGAAACCATCTGAGTGACAAGCTTGTTGGTTTCTGTTACACCAGAAAACCATTTACTAACCAAATTATGGCTACTGGTGGTTTAGTGGGTAATTAAGGCACTCCAATCGGATTGAGCCTGTGCAGGTTTATATCAAAGGGGTGGTTGGGGATTATTGCTCATGCAGTGCCAGTCAAGGATGAGTGAGGCTGGTTAATTTCATCTTAAATGTCAGGACCAACTTGCCTAGCCCCGAGCTCCTTCGCTTCTCATGGGACAACACAGGATTAGATGATGATGATGGTGATGATAAAGCTATTGGGTGATAGTTAGATGGCTGGAAATGGTCACCCTTTTTTGAGACTGGCTGATTGAGAGCAAACTTCCAGCATGAAGGAAAGGTACAAGTTGACAGACAAAGGTAAAATAGTTTACCTAGGCAGGGTGTAAGCACAGAAGCATAGTTCATGAGGACAACAGGAGGGACCCCTTCAGGCTCATATGCATATGCCTTGTTTGTGTTGAGGCCAGTGATGGCAGAAAATACATCAGTTAAAGACGTTCTGATATCAGCCACAAGGAAGTCAGAGGGAGGAAATGATGGAGGAACAGTACCAGAATTGTCTAAAATGGGATTGGAGGAGAAAGTCTGAATGGAGAGTTCTTCTTTATCAGCAGAAGAAATAGCTACAAAGCCATCGGAATGGAAAAAAGGAGGAAAGGATGATGGGGTAAAGTTGTTAGAAAGGTTTTTGGTAAGGTGCCAGAAGGAGCGAGAAGAATTCATGTTGCAGAGTTCTGAGAATTTAGTACAAATGAATTTTTTTTTAGCAGAACGAAGAACAGACCTAGCACAATTCTGGGCAGAAGCTTAAGAGATGAGATTCAGGGGTGGTTTGGCTCCAGTACCTTTTGTAGGCTTTCTTCTTGTGGACAGCATTAGATCAAGTGTGATTAAACTAAGTACACATTTTTTTTTTTTTTTTTTGGTAATCACAGAATATGATAAAGGAATGTATGCTTCCATGCCATGCGGAAAGCACACTCAGATGATGCTCAGACATGGATGCAATAATCATTGCAGGGAAAATAAAAGAAATACTGCATGAGGGCCACCCAGTCAGCAGCTCCAAAGTGCCACAGTTGCCACTTCTTAGGAGTGTCCATAGGCCTTACTGGAGTGGAAGGACAGGTTAAGATGATAAGGTTGTGATCAGTGGAGCACATTGGAGAAAAAAGATTAACAGCATAAGCAAAAGGATTTTTTGTAAGGAAGAGGTCAGGTATGTTGGAATTCTCTCCAGTGTGGTCAGGGATATGGGTTGGCTGCTGTACAAGCTGCTCTAGGTTGTTTAGAATAGAAAAGATGTCAGCTTATTTACCAGATGGATCAGTGAAAGGAGAGGAAAGCTGAAGGTGATGGTAAACGTTGAAATCAAGAATGGAGATGTAAGAGAAAGGAGAAATCAATAGGATGTGCTCCATCTTAGATGGCTTGCATTTTGTGAGGTTGGTAGGTAAGGACGTGGGACACTCACCATCCACATGCTTGATGTAGTGCTGCTCTCATGTGACTGCCCGTTCCTCTCTTCTTTCCTTCCTTCTGTTCTTCCTTACTCTTCTGTCTTTCTTCTTTTCATTCTTTCCTCTTCCTTCTGCCTACAGATGACTTTACACTCTCTCTTCTGTTTTTCCTTCATTCTTTTCTCTTTTTCTGCTAATGGGTGACTCTACACTGAGTGACAAGCCAAATGGTTTCTTGTACACCAGGAAACCATTTACTATGCTGGGTGGTAACCATATAACCAAATTATTGCCCCTGGTGGTTTAGTGGGTAATTAAGGTGCTCTAAGGTGCTCCAATCAGATTGAGCTGGTGAGGGTTCATATCCAAGGGATGGTTGGGGTTTACTTCTCACGTAATGCCACTCAGGGTTGAGTGAGGCTTGTCACTCTCATTTTAAATGTCAGGACCAACTTGCCTAGCCCCGGGCTCCTATGCTTCTCATGGGGCAACGTAGGATTGGATGATGGATCGATGGATGAATGTGTGTGTTGGTGTACCGTGAGTTATTTTTGCAAAGTGGTTCACAAGTATGTCTGCTAGTTCTTTGTAAAAAGGGATGTGTTGGGTGTTGATCATGACAGCATGGGTCTTGGAGGTGCTTGTTTGTGATGTAGTGATATTATTAAGTGTTTTGTAGAGCAAGAGGGATCTTTGAAGTGGCTGAGTGTTGTTACAAAGACTTTGCAGTTTTCAGTTTTCTTTGTGCTAATTGTGTTGTCAGTTTCATTATTTAATTGCTGGAGCCTTGTGGTATTGTTTTGTGTGTGTGAGAGGGGAGTTGTGTTTGGGTGAATTGTAATGGTTTATTGGGCTGGTAGGTAGAATGAATAGCTGACATAACTTCTAGGGAAGGTAACTTTGGTAACTTGGATGATTCAGTGGCCTTGTACAGCCTCCCAGGACAGTACTGCTGGTGCATAATGCACCACAGATTCAGAGTCGTATGTTAAGTACAATAGATGAGCCCTTTGGGACATCACCTCATGGTGTCTGCCACCACATTTACAGTTCCTATAGCTATCAGTTGTAATGTTTTATGGTGTGTTCATGGTCCTCATGAAAGAGCAGTAGAAACTGGACAATGAAATTCAAATACTCTCTGATGAACAGTCCACCCCTTAACCACTTAACCAATTCCATATGTCCTCTCTGACTTCGTATTGCATGTTAGTACAATAAACTCTCAATTATCTGGCCCAACACAATATCTGGGGCTGCTGTCTTGGCTCCATAAATGCAAAGTCTGGCGAAAATATGCATTATCTGGTGCTGAAACGGGACGTAACCAGCAGTTCTGTGCAACATCTAGCGTCAAGGCCTATCAGCCGGCTTGTAAACAGTAGCCAACTAGCACTGTTTTACTGTGTTTTATCATTACTTTATTGTATTTTATGCTTAATTCTCATCTTTTACTCATGGGAGAGTTTTTGAGATAGAAAGTCGAGATGGATACTAAAGCAATATCTGGCTCAGCTGAATATTGAGTCGATGGGGGGTACTATGCAATATCCAGCGTTTTGCAATCTCCTGCATAGGGCTTGGCTGAATTACACCAGATGATTGAGAGTTTACCCTATACTGTTGATCCTAAGAGATGATATTCATGTCAGATGTCCAGTCACATGTATATGAAAATAATAATGACATTAATGCATTGTATATTCTGTGTTTACAGACTATTCTGATATAAAAAAGGACTCCAAGAGACAGGAGCATCTTGAGTCTTTGACTGTGGTGCTGGCTCGGTACCTAGGAGCAGAAAACCTTCCCAACTCAGCTGATCTCCAGGGCATATTTGGCCGTGTATGTACTGTGCAATTTTGTTTAATAATAAGCAGTATTGATTAGGTATATTGCACAGTATATTACATCATTATGCGTGGAATAAATTTTTAACTTTGGGGACACTCACCTTTCATTCACTTAATGTTGTGTCACCAACAGGTGATTAAGTTGAGTTACAAGTAAAATAGTTGTCTGTATATCCATAAAACATATCCCTGGGGTAGGGGAGAAAGAATATTGATCCCATATTCACTGCATGCTGAGTAGAGTAAAAAAGTGAGGGTGTTACTTGCTGAGTAGAGTAAAAATGTAGGGTGGTGTGGACTAGGGATCCCCCAACCATCTGTATGCCCCGTGCAGCAGTTAGTCCTTGGTCCTGTACTTGCCCAAGACTCGTTAAATATAGGTAGGCTCATATGGTTGTGTGAAATGTGAGAAGTGGGAATGCAGAGAATGTAGAAGTTTTGAAGGGTTTCAAGCAATCTTGGTATGATGACTTTGTGCAAGACAATGATGAGAGGGAGTTGTCATTGTTGTTAATAAACCCCAGTCTTTCTGTCCAAGCAGACCAGTCACCGAGAGGTAAGTAACTGCTTTAGTGGAAGTGGCCAGTAGGTGCCAGACTGTATAATATACATCGTCTAGGGGTCCAGTATTCCTTTGTGGTAGGCAGTGCCTCACCAGGGTTGGATCAGGGTCCTTTCTGTGGCCAGCTGCAGGAAAATATGAGGAAGTTTGGCTTCTAGGATTATGCCATACCTGCTCCACCTAGAGTGCATAATACCACCATGTGTCAACTCTTCAACAGTATGAATGAAGTGAATGTTTGGGAAGGTGTGACCTTTGAAAAGTCCGGCAAAATGAAGAGAGCGTTGCTTCACTGGGAACGATATATGGCAGGAAAGAATATCATATCATTCATATCACATCGTTTATAAAGGCTCCAACATTCTTGCGTGTATCAGCCTTGGTCACCTAATGGCAGCTGTCCATGCTGTTCTCTTTCTGGCAGCCTCCCTGTTCAGTTCCTCATCCCTAAGGTCACACTTTGTGACCTCGTCCTAGGTTTTTTTTCAATCTGCCTCTTGCAACCCAACCCCCAGCATTCACCTTCTCACCTTTTCACCCAGCTTTCATCCTTCATCCTTACAACATGCCCAAACCCTCACAATCTATCCCTTCTCATCATAGCAGCAGAACATTTTGGTCCCATCAATCCTCTCAACTCCCCAGTCATTATCCTAATGCCCTCAGGCCATGCTTTCAAGGAGGAACTACACATCCATAATCATTGTCATATCTGTACCATTAATTGTATGAATATCCTCCTCTACTGCCCAGGTCTTACTACCATATAGCATTATACTGCTAACACATGCTGCATACAAAGAACCCATTGCAAGGAAGGAGAGCCCTCTCAATGACAGGAGAGGCAACAGCTCCCTGAACTTTTTCCAGCCACTCCTTACTCTAGCCACAGAGCTCGCCCCAGCCCCACCTCAAGCACATAACATGACCCCCAAGTAACAAACCTCTTCCACACACACTCACAAGACTCTTCAGCATGATCACTCCTTTCACACCTGACATTACCTACATACTCTTCCTGACATATCGCACACATGAAATTAGCATCATTTCGCAGTCTACCTCTAACACCACGTCATCTCCTATGCACCCACTTATCACAAACTCTGCATAAGATGGAGTATCTTCTTACACCCTTGTGGCAAACTGCATGTGGTCACACTCCCTGTGCTTTGACAGTACAGCCATGAGCCCTGGATGTCATCACTTTGTTTTATCCACATTCATTCTCAAATCCATGCTCCATTCCATCTCTCATTTTTCGTAAATCTTTCCTCTTCCTCCTTTTCATTCTTTGCAATCAACGCCAAGTCATTAGCATACAACATTTTCCATGGGAGTCAGTTTCTGAAGTCAGGTGGGAGAACTTCAGGCACATGACAACAATAAAGGGCTTGAGACTGACTCCTGATGTATGCCAGCATTCACAGAAAGTTCATCACTTAGATCTCCATTCACTCTCACCAGGGTGCACACACCCAAACATATAGCTATAACCACTCTAACCAGCCATTCCTCGATCCCAAGCTTTCTCATTGCCCACTTCACCATCTGTCAAGGGTCTTTGTCAGAAACCATCTCCAAATCAACAAAAACAAAGTACAACTTCATTTTCTTTTCTATATATTTCTCCTGAAGCTGTTGGACAATGAATGTGGCATCATTGGTCCTTTTGCCTAGCATAAACTCAAACTGTATCTGATCAATATTCACTCTTTCCCTTATGATAGTTGCTAAGACTCTCTCCATTACCTTTTTTATCTGGTCCAAAATGTGCCAGAAGAGCTCAGTGGTAGTGCTTGCGCTTCACAACTGTGGGATTGGCAGTTCGAGCCTGCACCAGAGTAGCGTATTTCTGGTAAGAGATGTAATGGGCTCTGCAAGGATCTCTCTGTGCCCTGCAGAGTTAAGCAAACCCTTCTCTGTATCCTGGTTTCTCTTTACTCATATCAAAGCCAATGGGTGGCTCTTGTGTACAGTCAAGTTGCCTATGGCGCATGCTTCTATGCCACGGTTTTCTATGACGCAGCAAGATGCCAGACCCCCAAAACGAACCACACGCATAAACTATACCTTTGGCGCGAGCGCGACAAGGTTTGAAACGCGCGGGCAAATTTCTCTGGTGGTCGGAGAGCGAACCGCAGCACTCACCTGCCGTTCAAACCCCGCTCATTGTGTAGCCAGACCGCTTGTTATCTGATCACCCTCCCATTTTTTGTGCCCATTGTTACGTGTAATGCATTGACTGATTGCTTGATTGTGTGCGTGTGTAAAGTGGGGAATAATGGGGAAAGTGGGGTGAAAAAGGGGACTTCGGACGAATGTCCAGAACCAAATCTCATTATTCCCATAGGTTTAGTTATTTGTATGGCACGGTTTTCTATGGCACGGGCGTGGTCCAGAACCAATTAGCCACACCTTAGGTGACTTGCTGTATATGTACGCAACACATAACATGCTCTCATGTTCCTGAACTTGCATCTTCATAATTCTCTATTCTCTGACTTCAGCTTTCTTGTTATTCTGAGTAAATATATCTGTGCTGTTTACTTATCCCCTAATTCTGCATGAAAACTTCTTCAACTGTTTTATTTCTAAGGTGGAACAGATCCTATCAGTTTCTCCTTTCTCTGAAATCTCCATTTTAGGTTATTTCAATGTTCATCACCGCCTTTGACTCTCCTCTCCTATCCCTGATCCACCTGGTGAACAAGACTACGTCTTTTCTATCCTTAATGATGTACAGCAGCTTGCACAGCACCTTATCTGTATCCCTGACCACTTTGAAGAGAGTTCCAACATACATAACCTCCTCCTTATAACTAATCCTTCTTCTTACTCTGTTAATTTTTCTCTCCGTTGGGCTCCGCTGACCACAGCCTTATCACCTTAACCAATCCTATCGCCCCAGTAAGGTCTGTGGACCCTCCCGAGTAGTGGCAGCTGTGGCACTGTGGAGCTGCTGATTGGGAAGCCCTGAGGCAGTACTTATTTGATTTTCACTGGAATGATTATTGTTTCCATGGCCGAGAGTCATCTGAGTGGGCCTTGCGCATTACGGAGGTTATTTTTTTGGGCATGGAAGCGTACATTCCATTCACATAATGTGTACTAATGCAAATAAAATATATGTATATATATTGATATAATCATGCTTGTTCTAATGCCGTCCACAACAGGGAGAAGGGCTACAAAAGTTACCTGAGCAAACCCACCCCTGAATGCCATCTCTTCTGTGTCTTTGCCTGGAATCATGCTAAGTCTGTTCTTCACTGTGCTGAAAATCATTTCATTCATACAAAATGCTTTGAACTCTCCAACTGAAACTTTTCCTGCTACATGCGGCACCTTGCCAAGAACCTTTCTAACAATTTGACTTCATCATCCTTCCCTTCTCTTTTCCACTCTGATGGCTTTGTAACTATTTCTTCTACAGATAAAGCAGAATTCTTCACTTGGGCTTCCTCCTCCAATTCAGCATTAGATTATTCCAGTGCTTTTCCTCCATCACTTCCTGCCTCTGATTTCCTCATGGCAGATATTAAAATTTCTTGAATTGATGTATTTTCTGTCATCACTGGCCTCAGTACTAACAAGGCATATGGGCCTGATGGGGTCCCTCCTGTTGTCCTCAAGAACTGTGCTTCTGTGCTTACTGCCTAGGTAAACTCTTTCACCTTTGTCTCTCAACTTGTACCTTCCTTCATGCTGAAAGTTTGCTCTCGTTTAGCCTGTCTCAAAGAATGGTGACCATTCCCACTCTTCTGACTATACATCCTGTATTTCAAAAGTTTTTGGGTCTATTCTTAACAGAAAAATTGTAATGCACCTTTCCTGTCATAGTTTTCATTCTGGTCATTAGTATGGGTTCTGCCAGGGACACTCCACTGGCGATTTTCTCACTCACCTTCACACTCCTGCTTATCCTTCTTTTGGGGCTTTGGCGAAAGATTTGCCATTGCACTTGACATCTCAAAGGCTTTTGATCGCATCTGGCATAAACACAATAACACATCTTTATAATGGACTAATTGGGACCCAAGCCATTTCGAAAAAACGAAATTCCGATAAAAGCAACATCCGGACTTCTCCCTGCTAACCCGGACTTTTTCTGATGTATCAGACATTACTCCGGATTGCATCAACTTCTTTTTTTCATTAGCACTGTTGCTTCGTTACTTGTTATCCAACTCATATCCAGCAGTCTACATCTTCAAGATCCTGACCCACTCCAGTGACCATCCAACATCCATCATCAAGATCATGACAACCACCCAATGCCCATCCAACTCCCATCATTAAGGTCACGACAACCACTCAATGCCCATCCAGTGCCCATCATCAAGGTCATGACAACCACCCAATGCCCATCATCAAGGTCACAACAACCACGCAGTGCCCATCCAATGCCCATCATCAAGGTCACAACTACCACTCAGTGCCCATCCAATGCTCATCATCAAGGTCACTCAGTGCCCATCCAATGCCCATCATCAAGGTCAAAACAACCACCCAATACCCATCCAATGCTCATCATCAAGGTCATGACAACCACCCAATGCCCATCTAGAACCCATCATCATGATCATGACAAGCACCCAATGCCAATCCAATGCCCATCATCAAGATCACGACAGCCACCCAATGCCCATCATCAAGGTCACGACAGCCACCCAATGCCCGTCATCAAGGTCATGACAACCATCCAGTGCCCATAATCAAGGTCATGACAGTCACTCAATGCCCATCATCAAGGTTTCAACAACCACCCAATGCCCATCCAATGCCCATCATCAAGGTCACGACAACCACCCAATGCCCATCCAACGCCCATCATCAAGGTCACGACAACCACCCAATGCCCATCATCAGGGTCACAATAACCACCCAATGCCCATCCAACGCCCATCATCAAAGTCATGATAACCACCCAATGCCCATCCAGCGCTCATCATCAAGGTCACGATAACCTACTCAAATATCCTCATCCTCCACCATCCCCCTGCCCGAGCTGGACTGTGGTCAGGCAGTCCAGGCCACTTTTGGCTTTATTGGACTTTTTCCATTATATAAGAATTTAGTCCGGTAGGCCTTCGAGTTCATTAAAAGCAAATTCCAGTATATTGAAGTCTGTTATATCAAGATTGTACTGTGTGTAATTTCCAAACTTTCCTCTCGCGGTTTCTATCCTTCTTTCTGTGCCTTCATCTCTGGCTTCCTTTCTGGTCGTTCTATAGCTTCTGTTGTAGACAGCCACCATTCTTCTCATAGAGCTATCAGTAGTGATGTTCCACAGAGCTCTGTCCTATCACCAACACTCTTCCTTCAGTTCATTATTTACCTTCTAAGCTGTATATCTAATCTTGTCCACTGATATGCTGATGACTCTACTATTCACCTTTGGGTCATTCCATGTCAGATCACTCAAATTTTTTGAAAAGTGCCCCAGGTCACCATCAAAGAAAACTTTGAAAACAAATCACATATAGTACCTTCAAAGTTGTACGTCTATCAGTCTATCTATTGCCAGATGCCTCAGTCCCGTAAAGGGTGGCCACAAACAAATCACCTCCATGTTGCTCTGTCCCCTGCCATTTCTCTGCCCGGCTCCCAGCTCTCACCCCCCTCTCTTATATACATATACTCCAAATATAAGGTGAAAATATTCAGTAGTTTCCAAGATAAGACCATTAAAAAATCACAGCAATACTTTTGGTTTTCGAAAAATGCACTTTCATCAAAGTTTTGAGAAGTATATTTCGATTTCTGTTATTCCTGCAGAGTTCATATCCTTTGTCTAAGGTAAACTTTTACTGAATTTTTCTTTTCTGTTATCAAAAGAGGCCTAACTTTTTTCACTGCTTTTTTTTTTTTTATAAACCTCCAAAAATGGATAAAAGGCCAGTTTTTACAAAACATGCAACTACTTCTAGGCCCCACTGCAGGGTAGTGGTTCATGCCTGAGAGTTATAATTTCTTGTATTGACTTTCATGGTGCAAGTTCACTTGTCCATGCTGCCAAAAGCATTTCTATCTATCTATCTATTGCCAGACACCATAATCCCGTAAGGGGTGGCCATTTGACTTTGAGTTATTTTTTTTTACGGGGAGGGGCACTAACCCTCCACCAACCCACTTGTTGACACGTAAGGAGCACGTATGGTTTGGTTATATGGTTACCACCCAGCGTTGTAAATGGTTTCTTGGCTTACAGGAAACCATTTGGCTTGTCACTCAATGTAATGCCACCTGTAAAGGAAAGAAAAGCAGTAAGAAGTGACAGGAAATATAGGAGAAATAGGAAGAAAGGAGGGCAGGCACAGAAAAAGAATGATAAAGGCTAAGGAAGAAGTAGGCAGCACTACATCAAGTGAGTGGATGATGGTTAATATACAAAATTGTAGCTATAAGTTGCTGTCTTTTTTGTAATAGTTCATAAAACTGTATAGACTTTTTATAGAAATAAATCTACATAAAATGTACCTTTTATGTGCAGAGAGAGAGAGAGAGAGACAGAGACAGACAGACAGAAAGACAGACAGACAGGTTGAGTCAGGAGGCTTTTCCTCAAATTGTAGTAATTCATAAAACCTTATAGACTTTTTATGGAAATAAAGCTACATAAAGTGTACATTTTAAATGCAGAGAGACAGAGAGGGAGAGGCAGACAGACAGTCAGGAGGCTTTTCCTCAAATTTTAATAATTCATAAAACCGTATAGACTTTTCATAGAAATAAATCTACATAAAATGTACATTTTATACGCAGAGAGAGAGAGAGAGAGAGAGAGAGAGAGAGAGAGAGAGAGAGA
>JAGKTI010014143.1:0-20610 GCA_018397915.1 Birgus latro
TGTGTAGTAGGGCTGTCTCTGAGATTACTCTTCACCACTTTTACAACACCCATCCTCACCATCCCCACCCATTCGGGTACAGAGTAAGGGCTGCCTTGGAGGAGCTGTGTTTTCCCTCCTCCCCTGTTTGCCCAGTACGTGTTTCCCGAGTGCCTCCATGGCTTCTTCCAGAGGTTCAACCGTGTGTTTACTTCCCAGAGAGAAAGACCTCCCTTTCCTCACAGGCGGCCCTCTCTTACTTTTTGGAACATGCCACTACCCACAGTGACTCAATCCCTGTGTATACAGATGGGTCCAAATCCCATTCTGGGACTGGGTTTGGCGTCATTCTTAATGATTTTAGCCGTGGCGGGAGTCTCCCTCCTTCCACATCCATTTTTACTGCTGAACTTACTGCTATTTTAATTGCAGTTGAATTGATTTTTAATTTACCTCCATCTCCTTTTACCATTTTTAGTGACTCTGCCAGTGCCTTGCAAGCTTTGTCTTGTACCTCCTCATCTCATCCCCTTGTCTTGGCCATCCTAGAGTGGCTTTACTTGTTGAATAGGCGTGGGTACTCTGTAAAGACGTGTTGGGTCCCTGCCCATGTGGGGGTTGTGGGCAATGAGCGAGCTGACTCCTTAGCGAAAGCTGCTGCATCACGCCAATTCTCTCCTCATTACCGTGTCCCGTTTGAGGATCTCAGTGCAGCCAGTATGACGGCTGCGCGTTCTTGTTGGCAGAAGAGGTGGGATGCCGTTGGGTCAAATAAGCTTCGCAGTATTCGTCAAGACCTGGGTAATGGAGGGTATGTAGGAATGTCCCGCCAGTGGGAGACAGCCGTGGCTCGCCTGCGGATTGGTCACACTAGGCTGACCCATGGTTTTTTAATGGAGAGGGCTCCCCCTCCCTTTTGTGACGACTGCCTAGTTCCTTTGACAGTACGACACTTTCTTGTGGAGTGCCCCAGTCTGAGACCCCTTCGTCAGCGGTACCTTTCAGGGTGCCGGACTGGCGATGGGTCCTACCTTCTCTCCTCGGTGCTTGGGGAGGAGGCTTGTACTGCAGAAGGAAGCACTTTCTCTTTTTTAACTCATGCTGGCCTACTGAGGAAGCTATAGTGCTCAATACGTTTTAATTTATATTTTAATGTTGTTTCTTATAACTCTCTTTATGGTGTTTTTCACTTATATTTGTCTTTCAGTTTTGGAGTGTTCTATGTCTCCTCCTTTTATGGATCTTACATTATGCTGACTTTTTTACAGTTTTTGTGTTCGGCGGAATATGACCCTTGCTGTTGCGCCGCCAAGTCAATTTTCATTCATTCTTTCATTCATTCTCCACATGCCCAGAACATCTCAATCTACCCCTCATCACTACACCAATATACTCAGGTCCCAGCTTTCCTCCCAACTCATCAAATGTAAACCTAGTCCCCCCCCCCCAGGCCTCTCTTTCAAGGACCATTACACATCCACCTATTTTAATTTCTTTACGTTTGAGACTACAAATAACCTCTTCCTTTACTGTCCAGGTTTCACTGTCATACGGCATTACACTCCTAACACATGCCGCATACAAAAATCCCATAGCATATGTGAATGTGAATAGTATTTGATACGCAGATGACATGGTTTTATTGGCGGATTCTGATATATTACAGAGATTGGTGAGTGAGCGACGATATTCATTTGAGAAAATAGGTATGAAGATAAATGTTATGAAGACTGATGTCAGAAGAGTAACAAAGAGAAGAGAAAGGTTATGAGTAAGAAGTAATGTACAAGGGAGGCAAATAATGCATGCAGAATGTTTTAAATACTTGGGAAGTCTAATATCAGAGAATGCAGATCGTGAAAAGGAAACAGAAGGGAGAATAGCATTGGCGAAAACATCTCTTTAAAAAATAAAGAAGGTTTTATCTAGCGTAAGTATGAGTTTGTGGATTAGAATACAGACGTAATTTATTTTATTATTTTTTGCCAACTCTGATGTATGGATGCAAAGCATGGACCATCAAGAACAGCACGAGGAAGATAGAAACTCAGGAATTGCGTGTTTTACGAAGATGTTAAGAATTCCTTGCACAGCTCTACCTACAAATGAGGAAGTATTGAGAAGGACAGGAATTGAAGAAGAAGTTATGACAAACATAAGAAGGAGGCAGTTAAAGTTTGTTGGCCACATACTTAAGAGTTTAGAACAACTATTTGCTGGGAAAAGTGGAGGAAAAAAGAGCAAGAGGAAGGCAGGGAATGAAGTTTATGGATAGTCTCTTGGATTACATTGGCGGGGTATGAAGAGTGGCAAACCTTGTCAGGATGGCGGTTGAAAGGAATAGATGGTGCTCCATGATCGCTTGCTTCACTTGACTGGCATTCCCGTAAATGTAGAGGTGAATATGGCTTTGTGGAAGGACTATGACCAAGGAATGGACCTTATGACGGCATGGCTGTGTTTATGACCAGGTAAATCAGTTTACTAGCAAATGATGAAGATTCTATGATCATGTGTTGGTGTTCATACTTTGTGGTTGCATTTATGACCAGGTGATCGTATTTTATGGTCATGTGGTATTTCATGACCATTTGGTGAGTTTCAGCAGCAATTGGTGATGTTCGTGATCAAGTGGTGATGTTTACAACCATCACTAACTTCCACTGTTCGTGGTCATGTTTCCTACATGTTTTGGTGTTTATTATCATGTGATGATGTTTATGATCACACGGTGTAGTTTGTGACGATATGGTTGTTTGTATGGCCAAAACCCTTTAGGCACCACAGGAACGGTGATGCCTAGAGGTCAAAATATATTGGTGGTTATGGTCTTTATCTTAAGATGATGTTCATTACTGTGTGATTAAATTTATGAATTCTCTATATGGTGTATGATCATATGGTTCTTTTTTCTGATAATTACTGTTGGAATCAATGTACCACGTATCTGTCTGAGTCAGAATTTTCTGCACTGGTCTCTGTCAGAACCAATAACAGAAACCAACTGAATGTTCAGGAGATCTGTGCAGCATACTATCAGGCATGCATCCTCGCATTCAAAATCAGTATCAAGTAACCAGTGTTAAAAATATCACTAATGAGCTGTCCACCGTTGCGTTGCTTTTACACCTTGTTTCAGCTCTGAAATTATGATATAAACCAATTATGCTTACTCCTATTTAAATAAGGAAAACAAATATTGATTATATAATGTAATGGACATGGGGATATGTCAGCCACGAAAGGGGAGCAACCCAAAAATGATTGAGAACCACTGGCCTATTAGATAATGGGGGAGAAAAGGACTGACGGAAATCGCGTTAGAGGCAGGGCGTGGTGGGGGTGGGGAGTTTCCCGGCGACCATACCCCTGTACTTCGCACTTGGATACATCCAGTCACCCCTGTTTTACATATCCGTCATGCTTTTGATTGACGGCCTGGGCTTCTGGTCACATTCATGTCAGTTGCCTCACAAGCTTGTCAGAGTCTTGTCTGGGTTCTATTTTTTTTTTTTTAATGCAAGGTATGCGCCCATCGTAGAGGTGGAGGGATGCTAGCAGTCAGTTCAGAGGAACAGTGGCCATTGAAGTATAGCTTTAAAAAAGAGATAAAGATGCAACATTGCGCCGAAGAGACAGAGGTTGAAGGGAATCAGTAAGAGGAGGAGAGTTAGAGACAAAAATCCTTTGACTTCACCCTATTGAGAAGAGCTGCATGTGGGGAGCTTACCCACACATGAGTTATACTCCACACAGGGGCGAATGAAACCCGTGTACAAAGTCGACAACTGTGCAGGGGTAAAGGAAGATCGGAGTCGGTTTAACACACATAACCTCTTAGAAGCAGATTTCACAAGAGATGTAATATGTCCTTTCCAAGATAAATCCCGAGTGAATGAAACCCTGAGCATGTTCAAGGATGATGCAGAACTGAGCTGGAGATTATTAAACATTAGACCCCGCTGCAGGGGTTCACCTTGACGTGTTGGCGGGGCTTGAAGCGTGGTTGGCGGTGCCACCTACTTTGGAGGCTTGCCTACCTTTGTAGGGTTCGGCATTTGTCGCCCTTGTGGACCAAGCACCCCCTACATCACTGGTGGAGGAGGCCTGCTGGTGATGTTAGTTCCAGCCCGTTTGCCATCTAGAGCGGGACTGTCGCCTCCCCACGTGTTTGCCGTGCGTGGCGTCCCGTAATGCTGGGAGACGGGAGTCCTGGAGGTTGAGCGATGCTGCACGATGCACCCTGCAGGTAGCTATACACCTCTTTGGTCCTTTATTCTGGCCAGACGGGCGGCCTGGTTGGGCCCGACCAGGTCAATCGGCTGGTCATGCTTTGGCTAGGGTCAAGTGGGCATTGGGGGACCTGGTGGCTCCTATCGTCCTGGGGCCACCCTTGCCCCGGCCCCCTGGTGGTTAACCGCGTATACTCTCCCGCTACCTCTGGGGTCGCCAGTGGCATTGTCCCTTGTATACGACCTCCCCTTGTTGGGCTCCATGGTGGGTGGAAGGGTGGGGGGGTGAAGGTATTTTGATCTACTATGGCTGTTTCTCCCTCCCATTTCGGTACTCGTGCGGCAGGTGGCCGGGCCCACGAGTCCCTACCAACCGGCCACACTGCAGCTAATACGAACTCTGCAGTAGGTAAGGGCAATAAGGGGAAGGAGCGTGTTCTAGGGAGCGGCACACAGCCCTCCAAGAAAGCTCTCTCGCCCTTCATAGAGACGATGCCAGGCTTATTTGTTCCCGATAATTATAGGAAGTTCCTAGTGTTGAAGTTGGCTGATGGTTCCTCTTTCAGGGACCAAAATGCATTCAAGGTTCACCGTGACCTGGTCAAGGCTTGTGGATCATCCCCAAAGGTTGTTCCACAGACGGATACTTATATATACTTATAAATACTTATGTATACTTATAAATATCTTTCTTCTCAAACAAGGTATTCCTAATCACCATCTCTTGCTCAACATACACACCTATCATTCGTTCCCCATTTTCATTTCTTCCAGGCACACCATGCCTACCAACTGCACCTTCAACTGCTATATTTCCCACTCTAGCATTCAGATCCCCCATCATTACCACATTCACATTCGCTCCAAAGCTCTGCAAACACTCATCAACATCATTCCAGAAAGACTCCCTCTCTTCTTCATCCCTTTCACTACCAGGCCCATATGCACTCACAAACACTCACAACTCACGTTCAAATTTCGCTTTCACCCACATCAGTCTCGATGACACCTCCTTCCATTCAATCACAAACTGCTGTACTTCCGGGCTCAGTAACAAGGCCACACCTTCTCTTGCCCTTCCTCTGTCAACACATGACAATCTTCCATTCACACTTCCAAACGTACACTTACCTTTCCCTTTCATCTTTGTTTCACTCAAAGCAAACACATCCAACTTTCTTCTTACAAACATTCTCCTAATCTCCTCCCTTTTAGCCTCAATCGTACTACATCCACGCACATTCAGAGACCCAACCTTCAGGGTACGGGGATAACTCGATCCTCTATCCCTTTCTCTGGCTTGTCTCTTTTTAGGAACTAAAAAACAGAGGAGGGGGTCCCTAGTTCCCTCACACCGCCCCTTTAAGTCGCCTTTTACAACACGTAGGGAATACAGTGGCGGAATTCTTCCTAACACAACCTGGCCCCAGAGTAGTAGTACCACCCCATAGTGCGGCCAGATTGTTAAAAATACTTGTGCCAAATGAAGGCTCATATGGGAGTTCCTGTATGATGATAATAGTAAGTACCTCTGTCTTCAAAAGACTTCAAGTTATAGCCCTCTGAAAATCCGTGACCTTGATTTTGACCTTTCAGGGTCACTCTGTTACCTAAAAAAGTTAATTACTTAGTTTTGGGACCAGTGCCCACATATCCTGATAGTCTGATGTAATTTCATTTTGCGATTTTTCCATAATGTTGCTAACAAACATACAGAAAACAAATGATCAAAAATAATACCTCTCCGGATTCCGACCCGGACGAGGTAATTACCACAACAACCACACCCACACCCACTCACACTGGCAGAGGCACTCAAATTTCTACTCGCACTAGCAAACGCACTTGCACTGGCAAAGGCACACGATCATGCACTTGCAAGATCACTTGCACTTAACCTCACAATGACATTCGCACTAGCACTCTCTCTTGCTCTCACTGGCAGTCTCACTCCTACTCTTACTCGCTCACTAAATTTACACATTAGCACTCTCTCTCTCTCTCTCTCTCTCTCTCTCTCTCTCTCTCTCTCTCTCACTCACTCCACTGAGGTCAATTTTCTCTTGACAAGGGATTCGTATTCCTATTTCGTGCTGGCATCCTTTCAAATCGCAAAACATTTTTCCTCCTCTTATTAGAGATTTATTTTAAAGACTTAGCGCTTCTTTATTTTCACGATAAATTTACGTGAAGTAGCCATGACGCAGCGACGCACCAGTGGCACCCAGTAGTGACATACGATGTCATTTACAACCAACCAAATCGATATACTTCGTGGCAAAAATTCCTGATATTTAACAACTTTGAAACTGAACTGTCTTTCATATTTCTCACGCCAAGAAATGACAGTTCAAATCCCGTGCGGGTGAATGGACCGGAGATTAAGACGTTACCTTTGATGGTGCATTCCTTTTATTCTCTTCTTCCTTTCATCGTCTGTATCTCTTATTTCCTCCTTTATCTTTTCCTTATCATTACTTCATCCTCGTGCGTGGTTTTCGTTTAGCTTTTTTTCCCCTCATGCTCTCTCTCTCTCTCTCTCTCTCTCTCTCTCGCAATTCCTTTCTTTTCGTTTACTTTCAGCTCAGTTTATCCGTATTCACCATGATAGAATCATATGACAGAATCGTCTCCAAAATGATATACTAGTAGGCCAATTTCCACTACTCTTCTCTCCTTGCTACTCCTCATACTTGCTTCTTATTTTTGCGTTATATTTTTCCTGAATTTCTCTCATTTTTATTATCTCCCCAGAACCATAATATCTGTTGTCTTCCTATTTCCTTTAATTTCTTCTCACCTCATCCATTAATCTCTCTCGTGCTGCCCTCTCTATTTTTTTCCCATCCCTTCTATCTCTTGTCTTTTCCATATCCTGCATTCTTTTCTTATTTCTAACACGTTTTCCTCATATTTTGTGGATTATCTTCCCCTTCAACTACCTTTATGATTCTCTCTTAGCCCTCCTTCCTCGCTACTTCGCATGTGTTATTTATTTTCGTTTCCATTATTTTCTTGTCATTTGTTTTTCTTATCCCTTATTCTCTCCTTTATCTCGCATTTTACTTTTCAATATATTTCCTACAATGCACACATCTCTTATTTTTTCCTTCTTTACATTTCCTTCCTTTCTGTTTCTCAGTTTTCCCATTTCTATATTTCGCCCTCTTTGTTTACTTCTTTCCACCCCTTCCATCTCTTTCTTCTCTCCTCCCTTTCAGTCTTTCTTAATGCTCGTATTTTACTGTGTCTAGGTTTTCACTTATATTTCTTCGACATTTTGCACTCTCACGAAACTCTTCCCGCTTCTCCTTTCCCGGCTTTATTATTCACTCTTCCTTTCTCTCTGATCTCCAGAGTTTCACCATTTTTCAAACCCAGTCTGCCTCATCTTTTCTTACATCTCATTATCGTCCTTTCTTTCCTGTTTTTCATACTTTAATGTTGTTTTTTCATGTTCTCATTATTTTCCCAGTGGTCACGTTTTCGCTCTCTTCACTTAATATTATTAGTTCTTCCTTTCTTATTCATTCTACAGTTATTATCCTTCCAATTCTCTTCTCCCCACCACTCCCCCGCTGCAGGGGGTCACCTTGACGTGGTGGCGGGGCTTGAAGCGTGGTTGGCGGTGCCACCTACTTTGGAGGCATGCCTACCTTTGTAGGGTTCGGCATTTGTCGCCCTCGTGGACCAAGCACCCCCTACATCACTAGTGGAGAAGGCCTGCTGGTGATGTTAGTTCCAGCCCATTTGCCATCTAGGGCTGGAGTGTTGCCTCCCCACGTGTTTGCCGTGCGTGGCGTCCCGTAATGCTGGGAGACGGGAGTCCTGGAGATTGAGCGATGCTGTATGGTGCGCCCTGTAGCTAGCAAGACATCTCTTTGGTCCCTTATTCCGGCCAGACGGGCGGCCTGGTTGGGCCCGACCAGGTCAATCGGCTGGTCATGCGTTGGCTAGGGTCAAGTGGGCACTGGGGGGCCTGGTGGCTCCTATCGTCCTGGGGTCACCCTTGCCCGGGCCCTTCAGTGGTTACCTGCGTATACTCTCCCACTACCTCTGGGGTCGCCAGTGGTGTCATCCCTGGCAACTGACCTCCCCTTGTTGGGCTCCGTGGTGGGTGGAGGGGTGGGGGAATGAAGTATTTAGTTAATCCTATGGAGAATCTTAATAATAATGTTGACGACACGGCCTCCGTCCCAGGATGCTCTTCTAACTGCGCCACCAATATAGCCACTCTGGGGCCTTTCCAGGCCCCTAGGGACTTTCCTCCTCTGCCCCAGCGTTTAACTGGGACAAGGAGGAAATCACGTCGGGCTGGTTTGGATCTGGGGTTTGGCTCGGAAAGCACAGTGCAGGTCAGATTTTCTAAGTACCTGGTGCTGAAACCCTCTGTGGGCGGTTCAGTGTTGGATACTGATATTTTTGATTTGCACCGTGCCATTGTTTCTGCTTGTGGTCGGGAACCTGTTATCTCGTCACAAGGGGATGGTAGCCTCCTTATTGAGGTGTCCTCCCCAGAAGAGAGCTCCCGTCTTCAGTCACTGACCTCTGTCTCTGGTAATAGTATGACCTGTGTACCCCACGCTACCTTTAACCAGTGTAGAGGAGTCATCTACTCCCAGGAACTCCTTCGATACTCAGAGACTAGGTTGTTGGAGGAACTACGATCATCAGGTGTAGTAAACGTCTACAGGGTGCAGAAAAAGCTTGAGGGTGTTCTGACACCAACTCCGACACTTTTCCTGACCTTTGATTGTTTAACGTTGCCAGATTATGTGAAACTTGCTTGGTTATCTCTTCCCGTGAAGCCTTATGTTCCATCCCCAAAGAGATGCTTTCACTGTCAGGGATATGGGCATGTTAGTCGCTCTTGTCGCCGGTTGCAGGCTGGCCTTCCAGGTGTGTGTGTTTCTTGTGGTTCCTCCTCTCATGATGGTGACTGTCAGGCCCCCACTAAATGCTACCATTGTGGGGGTGCCCATGCTGCCTCCTCTCGACATTGTCCACGCTACGCTTTTGAGAAAGAGATTTTGTTTATACGTACCCAGGACAAGGTTTCCTTTCCTGAGGCAAGAAAGAGAGCCCAGACTCGATTTTTCCAGCCAGGAGTTTCTTATGCCTCTGTCCTCTCCAGTGCATCTGTGCAGCGTCCTGTGTCTACGACTCAGCCTCGACCTGTGCCATCTACTGTTCCTGTCTCTCGTGCTGTGCGGACTGATGTTGCTGAAACTCCTGTTGCTGGCCAGGCACGTGACAACCCGCCTTCAACTAATGTTTCTACACCCATTTCTCTGACAAAGGGCCGACATGCTTCTGTGGTGTTAGACAAATCCAAATCACCCAGCGTTTCTCCTGTGCATGATCAGCATCGCCGTGGCTCCTCTGAATGCTCTTCTACTTGTGATAAGCAGAATGCTGTTCCCACATTTAGTGCTGTTAGAGTGCATGATGATAGCCTGACTGCTACGCCGATTGTTTCCACCCCCACTTTGGTGGTGGACGGCTTGCACGCTTCTATGGTGGTGGCAGATGTCCACATTGCCCAAACTCCTCCCATCTTACCCAGTAAGCCTGAGGCTTCATCTGTACTTGGCAAACGTCATCGCTGTCCTTCCGAGTCTTCTGATCATGAAGACCGACCACCTAAGGTCTCGGTTATTGACACTTACGTCGACACCCCTCCTGTTCCCTCTACACAGCAGGCTGAGGGAACTAGCCAGATGACAGCAGATGATGATGAATCAGATCTGGCCCAGTTCCCACCTGGGGATGTTGCTAAACAGCTCGTTAGTGATTCTGATTTAAAGCATGGGACAGCCTCCTCTAATGATTCGAGTCATGTGGACTCTAATTCCACGTCTGGGGCTTCTGGTGGGGGCAATGACCGTCCTCCGCCTCCAAAGGCGACCACCAAGCCGCCTTCCAAACAAACTGGTCTGCCTACTCCAAGAAAGAGTGTGGTACAGCTCACTTCCTCGTCCTCCCGTTTACTTTCGGCTGTTCGACAGAGGGTGAGGGTTCCTGGTGCTGGGCGGGCTCCTCCAAAGAGTCCTCCAAAGCATAAACCCAAACCCGCTGGTGGGGCAAAACTGTCACGCCCCTCATCCTAATCCTTCCTTCACTATGGGTACTATGGCATTCTCAGCCAGTATAATACAATGGAACTGTCGAGGGTTGCGGGGTAATTGGGAGGAGCTGCGGACCCTCCTGACCTGCTCCCCTATGTGTATATGTCTCCAGGAAACTCTTGTAGGGTTAGCCACCCCCCATGCACCACCTGGGTACACTGCTTTCTACTCAGGGTCCTGTCGGGGGTAGTGCTGTTTTGGTGAGAGCTGACATCCCTCATTGGCCAGTTCACCTCCAGTCTGACCTCCAGTGTGTAGCTGTACGATTGTATGCCCACCGCTGGTATACTGTATGTTCCATTTATTTACCACCTAACACAGCAGTCAATAGGGTAGAACTTGAGAACCTTCTTGGCCAGTTACCTAAGCCCTTTCTTCTCTTGGGGGACTTCAATGGTCGCCACCCTTTGTGGGGTGACTGTTTTACTAACCAACGTGGGAGTTTGTTGGCATCCTTATTGGAGGATGAGGATCTTGCCCTGCTCAATACTGGGGAGTTTACACATTTTCATCCCCAAACGGGTTCATTTACAGCTATTGACCTCTCTATCTGCTCTCCTGACTGTCTTCTGGACTTTACCTGGGAGGTTGTGGAGGATCTCCATGGAAGTGACCACTTTCCCATCCTTCTCACTGCAGCAGTGTCTAGTCCCTGTTCTCGTTTACCGAGGTGGAGAGTGGATAAGGCAGACTGGTCCCTTTTCTCTTCTTTGATTCCTATTAATGTCTCAGTCGAAGACTTTTCACATATTGATGAGGCTGTTTCATTCTTTACCTCCCTTCTGCATTCTGCTGCCCTTCATGCTGTTCCCAAAACTTCTGGCACGTATCGCTACCGACCTGTCCCATGGTGGAATGAGGAATGCAGCGTTGCTGTACGCGCTAAGAAGTTAGCTTTCTCCCGTTATCGAAGATGCAGGACGGAGCATAATCTTGTCGAGTTCAGAAGGGCGCGGGCTAAGGCTCGTCGAGTACTGAAACAAGCTAAGCGGGATTCATGGATGGCATATGTGTCATCTGTTAACTCAAAGACACCAATATCTCAGGTGTGGAAGAGGGTGCGAAAGATTTCGGGAAAATTCAATCAAGGCAGGTCCCCTGTGCTGATGTCTAATGGTGAGCCTGTTGGTGATCCTGCAGCTGTGGCCGATATTTTTGCATCTGCCTTTGCGGCAGTCAGTCAAAGAGACGCTACCTCACCAATTTTTGCCAGACGACGGGAGATAGAAGAGGCAAGGGTGTTGGACTTCCGATCAGGGAGTGTGGAGTCCTACAACCTCCCATTCTCTTTTTGCGAACTCCAATCTGCCCTTTCCCTCTGTCATGACACCTCCCCAGGGCCGGATGATATTCCTAACGCGATGCTCCGACACCTGGATAAGGATGCTTTGTCCTTTCTCCTCAGCCTTTTTAATAAAATCTGGAGGGAATCTTCTCTTCCCACCTCTTGGCGTGAGGCTATTGTTCTACCGCTTCATAAGCCAGGGAAGACAGGCAACAGTCCCTTGGAGTATCGACCAATCGCCTTAACATCCTGCTTGTGCAAACTATTTGAGAAAATGGTCAACACACGCCTAATGTATTTCCTAGAAAGGAATGAATGTCTCTCTCAGTGTCAATTTGGGTTTAGAAAATGTCGCTCAACAACTGATGCACTTGTTTGCCTTGAGACTGCAGCATGTGATGCCTTTGCTAGACGGCAACATCTGGTGTGCGTTTTCTTTGATCTTGAGAAAGCATACGACACTACATGGCGGTTTGGTATACTCCAACAACTCCATTCTTATGGTTTACGAGGCAGGCTTTCCCTATTTATATTAAATTTTCTGCGTGACCGTACATTCAGGGTTAGGGTTGGTGGCACCCTGTCTCCTTCATACCCTCAGGAGGAAGGGGTGCCTCAAGGAAGTGTCCTCAGTGTGACCCTTTTTGCCGTAGCAATTGGACGGTATTGTGTCCTCTATCCCAGAAGGAGTGTCTGCCTCACTGTATGTTGATGATTTGGCTTTATGGTATGCAGCTTCCCGAATGACCGTGGCTGAACGTCGCATGCAGCTCGCTATAGATAGGGTCTCTCGGTGGGCCACCATGCACGGCTTCCGTTTCTCCCCAACAAAGACGGTTGCCTTACATTTCTGCCGTTTGAGAGGTGTTCACCCTGACCCAGACCTCCGGTTATATAGCCAGAGGGTGCGATGTGTGGATGAGACAAAGTTTCTTGGGCTCATTTTCGACAGGAGACTGACGTGGGTACCTCACATCCGTTCATTACGACTATCATGCTTCCGAGCCTTGTCCCTTCTACGAACCCTATCTCACTTGTCTTGGGGTGCGGACAGGACCCGCCTGCTCCGACTTTACCGCGCCTTAGTGAGGAGCAAATTGGACTATGGGTGTGTGGTATATTCTTCTGCTACCGAGGCCCGGTTGAGACCACTACATTCGGTTCATCATGCTGGGATTCGTCTGTCAACTGGGGCTTTCCGGTCTTCCCCTATAGAAAGTCTGTTAGTTGATGCAAACGAACCACCACTGGATCTCCGCCGACAGTCCCTGGTGGTGCAGTGTTGGCACCGCCTTCACCGTCTTCCGAGATCTTTGAGTTGTCAGGCTGCCTCTGAGGTCGCTCTTTTCCCCTTTTATAACACCCATCCTCGCTATCCACACCCGTTTGAGTCCAGAGCGAGGGTTGCCATGGGGGAGTTAGGTGTCCAGTCCTCCCCTGTTTGCCCTATGCGTATCCCCCGAGTGGCTCCCTGGCTTCTGCCAGAAGTGCAACCATGTGATTACTTCCTCGAGAGGAAGGCATCTGTTTCCTCACAGGCAGCTCTGTCTTATTTTTTGGAACATGCTTCTATTCACAGTGACTCAATCCCTGTATATACGGATGGCTCTAAATCCCGAGCAGGGACAGGCTTTGGTGTAATTTTTCGTGATTTTAGCCGTGGTGGGAGTCTCCCTCCTTTTACATCTGTTTTTACTGCTGAACTTACTGCCATATTAGTTGCGGTTGAAATAATTTTTAGCTTTCCTCCAGCTTCTTTTACCATTTTTAGTGACTCAGCCAGTGCCTTACAAGCCTTGTCTCATGGCTTCCCGTCACATCCCCTAGTTTTAGCTGTCTGGGAATGGCTCTTCTTATTATTCAGGCGAGGATACTCTGTACAGCTGTGATGGGTCCCTGCACATGTAGGGGTCGTGGGCAATGAGAGAGCTGACTCTCTGGCTAGAGCTGCTGCCTCTCGTCCTTCCTCTCCAAGTTGCCGTGTCCCATCCGAGGATTTGTGTGCGGCCACTGTGGGGGCTGTCCGTTCCTGCTGGCAGAGGAGGTGGGATGCAGCAGGGGCAAACAAACTCCGCAGCATACGTAGGAACCTGGGTGATGGAAGATATGTAGGACTGTCCCGACAGTGGGAAACAGCTTTGACTCGCCTTCGGATTGGCCACACTAGGCTGACTCATGGTTTTTTGATGGAGAGGGCGCCCCCTCCCTATTGTGATGACTGTCTGGTTCCTTTGACTGTGCGGCATCTCCCAGTCGAGTGCCCCAGTCTTGGGGACCTTCGTCGGCGGTACCTTTCTAGATGCCGAGGCATCAACGGTTCGTACCTTCTCTCCTCAGTGCTTGGGGAAGAGGCCTGTGTTATGGGGGGAAGTACTTTCTCCTTTGTGTTGCGTTCTGGCCTTCTCCGCAAGCTATAGAGCTTTACCATATTTTAGCTTGTGTTTTAATGACAATATACTAGTTTTAACCCTTATCTTTTCATTATATTTTTAGTTTTTTAGTCTTGGTCGCTTTTATACTGTTGGTTTGTTTTAAGCATCGTTTTTCTTTGTATTTTATTATGTCTCTTATATATAGCCAGTTTGTTTTAAGCATCGATTTTCTCTTTGCTTTTTATTCTTATTATTATATATATTGATTTTCTTTTATTGTTTGCGTTCGGCGGCATATGACCTCTGCTGTTGCGCCGCCATGTCGCATCCTCATTCATTCATTCATTCCCCACCACTCACTTCCTTCCACTCTTGTATGTATATATATTTTTAATTTCATTCTGTATTTCTTTCCTTTTTTTTTTTTTTTTTGAATTTCCACACCTCCGTTATCACCCATCTTCGGCTCACCGACCCACATTCTCGTGCAATTTCTTCGTTCTTTCTTTCATTTTGCTCAATTTTATTATTTCATTTATTCGTCTCTTTCTTTCGTCTCTTTACCTTCCATTTTTCTCGTTCTTTTTCTCTTCTTTATATTCATTATTCCTGTTAATTTATACTTATCCACCTCAGTTCTTCTCTTGCCCCTTTTCCTTTCCTTCCACGTCCATGTCATTATTTATCATGCTATTTTTTTTTCTCACGTCCACCATACTCTCCTCTTCCTTCTTTGTGCCTTTATCTTCCTCCTTGTTTATCACAATATACGGCCTTTTCTTTTGTATCCTTTTTACTCATACTCTTTATTACTTCTTTTTTTTCCACTTTTAATTCTCTTTCCATTGCACTGCTATAACCTCTCATGGCCAAGACAGAGCTAGCATTCTGGACACGATCTTCTTCAGCTGCGAGTGCATCACGGAATCCCGAGTCTTGATACCGGCAGCAATAATGCTCTCAGACTCCGGACTTTTCTAGTATTTTATGCCCGTTAATACCAGTCAGTTTTATTACCATACAGCGAGTAATGTTAGGCTTGTGCATACAGTGTTACCATTAACCCTTCCATGCGGACAGCACTTTTAGTGTTCTGTTTTCTAGTAACTCCAGACGATTACATTCAGCTTAAAGTGAGTCATAGGAACCTGAGAAAGCCATCGCGTTTTTATCAAATGATGCAAAGCACTTGTTCTTCAACAGACTAGTCAAAATGTGGAACAGAATTGCCTAGGAACGTGGCAGACTTCGAAACAGTACTAACATTTTAAACTCGCCTGGATTAGTTTCTGTCTTGGATTCCCCAGGCAAATGTATTCATAGGTGAATAGTAAAATATTTCACTAACCGATTTCCCACTCTTTCATATCATGGAGAGTGCAGCTGTGCAGTATTTTCCCAAGATAACAGCAGATGAAGTTAATGTCGAATACAGTTTACTTCAGCCTTTCTTATGAGATTTCCATGTTTTTTTTTTATATATATAGTAATCCTTTTTTTTTTTTTTTTGAAGGTTTGGTGGGAAGAGGCTTCTTGGTTTGCTATATTTATCCTCATCTTATAGAATTATATATCATAGTCATAGTGTTCTATAACAAACAACCTCGAAAGAACCATTAGCCCTGTTGGTGCCTGCTCTCCTTTTCACTCCTTTGTATATCCGATCACCCTTCTCGGCAAACATTTTTCTCATCTAATTATATATCCTTATTTATTTCCCTTGGGTCTCTTTCCCGTTCCAGCCATTTCATTTTCGTCAGTTTATTCAGTCTCCGTCTTCTTAATTTCTTTTCTCTTTCTTTTCCACTTTCATAAATGATACTTGTATACTTTAACCTGTAACTCGTTTTTGACTAGATAATATCTGGTGCATTATGGTTTGTTTCAATCCACTTTTCAATTGTTAGCGAAAATCCTAGTTTTAGAGGGAACATCAATTTTACTCTAAAAATGCTATTATTAATGGAAAATTACCTCCATCGGACATGATATAGTGTCTTTCGATTCAAACACTGACTTCTTTTGCAATAACCTAAGCATCTGTTAAACTTACTGTAACTTTAGTTTCTCGGTCATAGTCATGGTTTCCTGTAAGCCCTATCCCGAGCATAATTAGACCAAACTTTAGTGTCTTTGATTCTAAATTTGTCTTCCTATAGATTTAACTGGCCATTGTTCTGAAGGTAGAGATAAAAAGAAATCACCGTAGCCAAACATCATCAACCGAACATTACGGTGATAGTCACAAATTTTAAACCTAACCTCACCATCCTTCACACCTAACCTATGAATAATTACAGCATCTTTCACTCATCACGATATCATTCAGACGTAACCTAAGCATCCTTAAGAAATCACACTGGAACACCTTGAGATCTAATCTTGACCTTCTACAGACTTTACATTTGACAGACCTAAACTAAACAAGCCTCAGACCTAATCGAAGCATCTTTCAGTCCTAAACTAAAATATACTATAAGTATATTTTATGGTTTGTTTCGGTGACCTAACACTGTAAGAATTTGATTTTGTCACTTCCTCAAAAGAACAACATTTTCTGTAAAATAACAGATGTCCAAGAAGTTCAGAAAGCACTTGTAAGTTTAATATTTAAGACAAAATACCCCCCATCCAAAAAACAAACAAAAACAAAGTCAAGTCAGAGGTGAGAACGACCCCTTTTTTTTCCTCCCACCTCCCTCTCACCTTTCCTCATCCCTGGACCCTCACCGCTAACGTTATAACCCTTATCCCTCACTAAACAACCGTCATCCCTCACTCCCTAGCCGTCACGCTTCACCATCCTAACCCTTATGCCTCATTCCTCTCCTACACTCTTATACCCATCGTCCTCTTAACCCGCACAGTTCATGATCCTACCTTTCTTCTTCATCACTAGCCCTTATCTCTCATTCACCCCCCCTCCCCTCCCAACACACCCTTCACCCTTTTAACCCTCAAGGCCGTATGCTTAAACACAGATGGAAAGACCCTACATTGGTCCCTACTTTACACACTAAGGAAAGCACAAGCAAGCCCACAATTTTTACACAGTATATGCTAAGAGAGCATTAAGGGATAGGGGGCGGTTGGTAGCCCTGCCTGACCAGTTGGTATGTCGGAGTGCTCCCGTGGGTGTCACCGCGACTATTCTTTGTCCAGATGATGTTAATCAACAACGAAACAATCATTTCCCGTAATTCTTTTATATATTAGCACTTGTCAGCACGTATGCTTTATATACTTCTACAGTACTAAACTTTTCAGTCAATACTTATGTTGTAAATATGATAGTTTAGCGCTGGGGATGGGTTAGGTTAAGTTAGGATAAATTTGTTACCCTATAATTGCTTAGAGTAGCCTAAAATAAGTTAGGATAAATAAGGTTGGGTTGAAGTACGAAAATTTGTTAGGTTTGGGCAAATGAACACTGATAAAGGGCAATTTTGCCGAAAAATAGCGTTCTAAGATGGCGTTCGTTAGTCTTCGCGCACAGGTTAGGATGAGTTTGGGTAGGTTAGCATAAAATTAGTTAGGTTAGTCTAAATAGGTTAGGTAAGGTTAGGATAAATAAAGTTCGGTTGTTGCGAAAATTTAGGCCAGATTTGGATAAGTAGGCACTGCAAGGTTTATTTCGCTTATATATGGCGCTCTAAGATGGCGTCCATTTATCTTCGTGCCTCGCAAGATAGTGGCTGTCTGTGAACAAATACCGCTTATTAATGCACTTTTCACCACATTTAAAGAAACGAAAAACATCGAAACTTGAAAACGCAATTCGAGAGTACTTGAAGAACTCCATGAAGGGCTAAAGCAAGGAAAAAATGCAAAATAAGGTGGTCCTATGTCTCATTAACTATTGCCATGAATTATGAATAGGATGCTGCTGATTAATAATTACAAATGGTATTAGAAGAAAATGAGAAACAGTTTGCAGTGCCTGATATTAAACGCAAAGATGATCTGATGCTGCCACGACGCTTCATAGTTTGGCCTATGAGCGAAGAACAGTACCTTTCTCCAATTATGTATTAAAGTATATTATTACCTGTAGCGTTGACTGAGCGTTCTATATTCAGTTAAGTCACATGGGTAACGTATAAAAGTGGTTTACACATGTCAGTTTTAGGATCTCACCTACTATTAACTACTAAAAAAAAAAAATGACTGCATGTCAGCACTAGGGCAGAGACGAACCCGAGCTTACCTACTACTCGGTAAGGTACAGCCCGCGTGTTTTAATAACCAACAGTTCAGTTCCATTATATGTTTGCATTGCATTTTTAGCAAGTTAAAATATTTTTTTACATGATTTACTTACATTATTCTCTGGTTTCTGGAGATAGAGAGTTACTTTGTTACAAATAATTAAATGTAGGGTTTGCGAAAGCCATAGCATGCCTCCCCTTAAAAAATATTCAGCGAAGTCTTTCCCTACTTAAACTTTTAGCATACCGTTTTGATATAGAGCCCTTAGGAAAGGCCCTACATTAGCTTTAAGCATCCTATTCCCCAACCGCCACCCCACATACTCACCTCCCAATAGTCCTCACCGCACCCATCTTTATTATTATTATTATTATTATTTTGCATATTAGCTTTCTGTCCCTTCCCATCAACGTCTCTCATTGCTTGCTTGATCTTGCTTACTCCACATTAACTCTCTCTCTCTCTCTCTCTCTCTCTCTCTCTCCCTCTCTCTCCCCCCCTCTCTCTCTCTCTCTCTCTCTCTCTCAATTCTTCTGTTCTCGTTCCTTTCACCTCTGTTTATTCGTAATCATCATAATAGAATCATATGATTAAATCTCCCCAGAATTAATATACTTTTCCCTACTCTTCTGCCATTTCTACTGCTCATTCTTATTTATAAATTTTACCATATACTTTTCTTGAATTTCTCTTACATTACATCACCATCACCATGCTCTGTTATCTTCCTATTTCCTGGTAATATTTCCTCACCTCATTCATTAGTCATTCTCATGTTGCTTTCCATTTTTTTCCACTCCCCTCTATCTCTTGTCTTTTCTTTACCTTACCCTTCATTCTTTTCCAATTTTCAACACTTTGTCATCATATTTTTTGGAATATCTTGCCCATCAAATTCTTTTATTATTCTTTCCTTTATCCCTCCGTTGCTACTTCCTTTGCATTATTTTATCCATATTTTGCCTCGTGTCACATTTTTTTGTTTTTATCATTTTCTTTTCATTTTTTCACTTGTTTCCCTTATCTCGTATTGTAATATTCAAGACATTTCTTTCAATCCACACATCTCTAGTTTCATTCTTTACTTTTCTTTCCTCTCAGCTTCTCATGCATTCCCAGTTCCATTATTCGCCCTCCTTCTTTACGTCTTTCAACACCTTTCACACCTTTCTTCTCTTCTTTTTGTTTATGTCTAAATCCTCGCAGTTAACAATATCTAGCTTTTCCATTTCTTTTCTACGACATTTTGCACCCTCACGAAACTCTTCCCACTTCACCTTTCCTTTCTTTATTACTCAATATTCCTTTCACTCTGATCTTCATTTTTTCACCAGTTTTCCAAGCTCCAGTCTACGTCATCCTTTTTTGCATCTTTTTATCCTACTTTGTGTGCTACTTCTTATACTTTTTGCTTTGTTCATGTTTTCATTATTATCCCTGTTGTTACGTTTCCGCGCTGGTCACTCAATAATATTCCTTCCTCACTTATTCATCCTACCATTATTATCCTTATTCCCTTTCCATTCTCTTCTTCCCACCACTCCCTTCCTTCCAGACTTGTATTTTTATTCAAACTTCATTTTTTTTCTTTCATTCAGTTTTTATTATTTTCACACCTCTATTCTCATCTCCCTTAGGCTTACCGACTCACATTCTCGTGTGATTTCTTCGTTCTGTCATTTTTTTCTCATTGTGTTATTTTCATTATTTCATTTATTCGCCTCTTCCTTTTGTCTCTTTCCCTTCCATTTTTCTTCATCATAATAGATGTTCCAGAATGTCAGAAAGTACTTGAACTTATATTTAAAACAAAGTACTCCCCTCCCTCCCCCCCAAAAAAAAAACCGCTCGATCAGAAGTGAGAGTTACACCTAATCTTACCCTCTTCTTTTTCTCCCCACCCTTCCTCATCACCTAACCCTCATCTAGAACCTAATAACCCTCATCCCACACTCCATAACCCTCGTCGCTCACCCCCTAGCCGCCACATTTCACCATCCTAACCCTCATGTCTCATCCCTCACCTACTCTTTTACACTCGTCGTCCTCTTAACCCGCATCCTTCACCCTACCCTTCTCCCTTGTCACTCTTCATCATCCTAACTTTCTCCTTCATCACTAACCCTCATCCTTCTTTCACCCACCCTCCCCCCCTTCGACACACCCGTCCCCCTCTTAACTCCCAGTCCTCATCCCCAAAACTCACCCCACACACTCATCTCCCCACAGCCCAAACCTCATCTATCTTTCGTTTGTTTGTTTGTTTTTATTTTTTTCATAATAACTTTCTTTCCCTTCCCATCAACGTCTCTCGTTACTTTTTCTTGCCTACTCCACATTAAATCTCTCTCTCTCTCTCTCTCTCTCTCTCTCTTCCTCTCTCTCTCTCCCTCTCTCTCTTTCCT
>JAGKTI010014144.1:0-22064 GCA_018397915.1 Birgus latro
ATCTCTTTTATAACCCAATCCACGTACAGATTGAACAACCATGGAGACATGACACATCATTGTTTCAATCCAACCATTATATGGAAAGATTCACTCAGTTTGCCAACCACACGCACTGCAACCTTAGCACCCTCATACATACTCTTCACTGCCTTCAACAACTTCCCATCCACTCCATATATTTTTAATACCCTCCACAATACTTGTCTATCCACCCTGTCATATGCTTTCTCCAGATCCATGAAGGCTGCATAAAACTTCATTTCATTCTCTAGAAACTTTTCCACTAAAGATCTAAGAATGAATATCTGGTCTACACAACCTCTTCTCTTCCTAAAACCTCCTTGTTCTTCTCCTAATTCCTCTGTTATTTCCCTAACTCTGTCAATAAGTATCCTACCATATACTTTTCCTATTACACTGAGAAGGCATATGATTACCACACACTGCTTTTTCCCCTTTTCCTTTGTACAAAGGAATAATTATACCTGACTTCCAATCCTCCGGGACTCTACCCTCCTCCCAAGCCAGTCTACACACCTTCCACATCCATTCTATTACTATCTCTCCCCCATGCTTCAGCATTTCACCACACACTCCATCAATTCCTGGGGCTTTCCCTAGTTTTAACTTTCTTCATTGCTTCCACCACGTCTATCCTACTGATTTCTTCCTCTCTTCTCACAACCCTCCTTCTCCCTGCCATTCCCCAGCCACTTATACTTGCATTACTTTCATTCTCTATGTTCAACAGTTCATTAAAGTGTCTCTCTATCTGTTTACTTTTTCTCCCTTCTCCACTAGTAATCTACCATTTTTATCTTTCACACCCCCTAGTGACTTCATTGGCACCCTGTCTAGCTCTCTTTACCTCCTTCCAGAACATTTTCTTACATTCCCTCCACTTTGCACTCAAATTCCTTCCAAATTCCTCATCCACTATCTTCTTACTCTTTCTTACTAATCTTTTCACCTCTCTCCTCCTCTCTACATATAACTCTCTCGTCTGTCTCTCAGCTTCTTCGACGCCCCTGTTCCTCATCCACTCATTATATGCTTTCTTCTTTTGTGCCACAGCCTCTCTCACCTCTTCAGTCCACCATGCTGTTCCCTGAACCCCCTTTCGTCTTCTCTTCACCCCACACACCACCTCACATGCTGCACAGNTCCCCCATCTGCTCCAATCTATATTTACCCAATCGCTCCTCCACTTCCCTTTTATATTCAGCCTTTACTCCATCCTCTTGTAACTTTTCTACCATCCTCGTAACAAATACTTCCTCCTGTCCTTCCCTTCTTCTCTTCCTCCATCTTGTTTGGATTCTGATTCTGGCCTCCACCCCTGTGGCAGGGGGGAAATAATCTGGCCGCACTATGTGGTACTACTACTCTGCGGCCAGATTGTGTTAGGAAGAATTCTGCCACCGTACTCCTTGCGTGTCGTAAAAGGTGACTAAAAGGGGTGGGGTGAGGGGACAAGGGACCCCTTCCTATGTTTTTTAGTTCCTAAAAAGAGACAGGCCAGAGAAAGGGATGAGGGATCGAGTTATCCCCGTACCCTGAAGGCTGGGTCTATGAATGTGCGTGGTTGTAGTACGATTGAGGTCAAAAGGGATGAGATTAGGAGAATGTTTGTGAGAAGAAAGTTAGATGTGTTAGCTTTGAGTGAAACAAAGATGAAAGGGAAAGGTCAGTCTACGTTTGGAAGTGTGAATGGAAAATTGTCAGGTGTTGATAGAGGAAGGGCAAGAGAAGGTGTTGCCTTGCTAGTGAGCCCAGAAGTACAGCAGTGTGTGACTGAATGGAAGGAGGTGTCATCGAGACTGATGTGGGTGAAAGCGAAATTTGAACGTGAGTTGTGGGTATTTGTGAGTGCATATGGGCCTGGTAGTGAAAGGGATGAAGAAGAGAAGGAGTCTTTCTGGAATGATGTTGATGAGTGTTTGCAGAGCTTTGGAGCGAATGTGAATGTGGTAATGATGGGGGATCTGAATGCTAGAGTGGGAAATGTAGCAGTTGAAGGTGTAGTTGGTATGCATGATGTGCCTGGAAGAAATGAAAATGGGGAACGAATGATAGGTATGTGTGTGTTGAGCAAGAGATGGTGATTCGGAATACCTTGTTTGAGAAGAAAGATATTTATACGTATACATGGGTGAGACAGGAAGGTGGAAGGGTTGTTGACAGAGCATTGATGGACTATGTGGTTGTTTCCAGGAATGTAATAGGAACATTGTTGGATGTGAGAGTTTTGAGAGGGGAGGGTGGAGGTATGTCTGACCACTACCTGGTGGAGGGAAAGTTGAGAGTAGGTAAGAGATGGGTGAGACCTAGGAGAGTTAGGTGTGGCAGGGAGGTTTTGAAATTGAGTGAGTTGGATAAAAGAGAGAAAATGATAGAGTATCAGGAGAAATTGAGATCAGTGGAATGCAATGAAAGATCAGGAGAGTGGCAGTGTGAAGGAGGAATGGCAGTTGTTTAAGAGTGCTGTGGAGGGACATGCAGAAGAGGTGTGTGGTGTGAGACGAGTGGGTAAGAAAGGGAAGTGAATGGTGGTGCGAGGAAGTAAGTATGGCCGTGGGTGAGAAGAGACATGCATATGAAGTGTGGTTGCAGAGGAAGGATGGGGTGTCATATGAGAGGTATAAGGAAAAGGGGAATAGGGCGAGAAGGGTTGTGCGTGATGCTAAAATGGCAGCAGATGAGAGGTGGGGTAGGCGGTTGACTGAGAATTTTCAACAGAATAAGAAAATATTTCGGAAGGAGGTGAAAGGGGCGCGAAAGGGAGAGTCTGGGAAGGAGGAGCGAGTAAAAGTAGAGGATGGAAGGATGTTAACCGAGATGCAGTAAGGAAGAGATGGGTGGAGTATCTTGAAAGATTGTTAAATGTAGAGGAGGAAAGGGAGGCTGAGATTGAGGCAGATGGAAGGGTGCAAGGAATAGATGTGTTGGGAGAGCTGAATGAATCTTTGATCACGATGGAGGAAGTGCAAGAGGCCATAAAGCACATGAAAACAGGGAAAGCTCCAGGTAGGGATGGGTGTGCTGTGGAATGCCTGAAATGTGGTGGGGCGACTATTGTTGACTGGTTAGTAAGATTGTTGAATGTGTGCTTTGTGCAAGGTATGGTGCCAATTGACTGGGCAAGTGCTTGTGAGGTCCCACTGTATAAAGGTAAGGGTGATAAGTATGAATGTACTAGCCTTAGAGGTATAAGTCTGTTGAGTGTTGTAGGTAAGGTGTATGGTAGAGTGTTAATTAAGAGAGTTAGAGAGGGTACAGAGGGAGTGATTGGTGATGACCAGTGTGGCTTTAGGAGAGGGAGGGGATGTGTGGATCAGGTATTTGCTGTGAGACAGGTGTGTGAAAAGTATTTAGCGAAAGGTAAGGATGTGTTTGGGGCATTCAAAGATTTAGAGAAAGAATATGATAGAACTGATAGGGAGGCTTTGTGGAATGTTTTAAGATTGAATGGGCTTGATGGCAGGTTACTAAAAGGAGTGAAAAGTTTTTATGTAAATAGTAGAGCGTGTGTAAGAGTGGGAAATACTGCGAGTGACTGGTTTCCCGTGAGAGTGGGGCTGCGGCAGGGATGTGTGATGTCGCCTTGGTTGTTTAATATTTATATGGATGGTGTTGTAAGGGAGGTGAATGCAAGAGTGTTAGGTGCAGGACTGAGTCTGGTGAATGATGGTAGAGAGTGGAATCTGAAGCAGCTGCTGTTTGCAGATGATACTGCACTGGTGGCTGATTCAGAGGAGAGATTGAGACAGTTGGTAGAGGAGCTTGGAAGGGTGTGTGAAAGGAGGAAACTGAAAATAAATGAGAATAAGAGTAAAGTGATGAAGTGTGCGAGGTTGGTAGATGGTAAGAGGATGAATATAGTTTTGAATGGTGAGTTGCTTGAGGAGGTTGAGTGTTCTAAGTATTTAGGGTCACATGTTGCTGTGGATGGAAGAATAGATGCAGAAGTGAAGTTTAGAATGAATGAAGTTGGAAAGGTGCTGGGAGGAATGAAAAAAGTGTTTAGATGTCATTCACTCAGAATGGATGTAAAGAGAAGCCTGTATGAGGGTATTGTGGTACCGACTGCATTATATGAGGGGCTGAAACATGGAATATGGGTGTAGCAGAGAGGAAAAGTTTGAATGTAACGGAGATGAGGTGTCTGAGGAGTATGTGTGGAGTGACGCGTATAGATCAAGTGAGAAATGATGAAGTGCGAAGGAGAACTGGAATTGTTCGGGAGATGGCTGATCGAGTTGAACAGAGGGGGTGGCGATGGTTTGGGCATATGGAGAGAATGGATAATGAGCGATTGGTGAAAAAGATAACTAGATCTGATGTGAGAGGTGTAAGGCTGAGAGGAAGACCACAAATAGGATGGATGGACAGTGTGAAGAGAGCGTTGGATGCGAGAGGGTTGTCTGTTGAGCAAGGAAGAGTGGCTGTGCGTGAGAGAAATGAATGGAGAGAAATTGTGAATGAATAAATGATGATGCAGCCCTGAGGGGATATTCTCCTGCATTTTGTCTGATCAGCTGATCAGGTCAGGCGCGGGTAAGGGGCTGGATCCATTATGATGTGGCAGGGGTAAACCAGCTTTGATGTCGGGCCCTGCTGCGGATGTCACTGACTGCACTGCGTAGTTGACCCTCGTGCAGTGTGGTGCGGTGAGGATCTGTCCCTTCTCCCCTTTAGGGCTAAGATGCGAATGAATGTGTATGAGTGGATGAGTAAATTGGTAGTGTGTTGACCTGTCTTGGCTACCTCCCTTTTCTTGGGGGAAGCAGCCTAGGTATATGGATAGATAGTCAGACCAAGTGGTGGTCAGAAAGTCCCCTTCCCCAACCTCTATATACTCTTGCATCCATTACACATCTCATCCTTTCATCCACACACACATAGTCAATCATTGCCTTCCATTCATTCATTCCACCATCCACCCTTCTCAACACTCGCCATGTATACCTATGGATCATTTTGTGCCTGAAGAGGGTATTAGCTAACAGCAACCCCCATCCAGCACAAATGTCCACTAAAGCACTGCCATTCTCATCCATCTCTGCTGGCACACCCCACTCACGAACCACTCCATCCACCTTCTCATTCCCTACTTTTCCATTCATATCTCCAATCAGAAACACTCTCTCATTCCTTTCAAACTTTTCCAAGCAGGCTTCCACATTTGTCCAGAACTCTTCTCTCACTCTAGTTACACGATCTTGCGTTCGTCCATACACGCACACAATTGCCCACATTTGTAGTCCAACTTTCACTCTTATCCACACAATCCTTGACCCAACTGATCCATACTCTCTTACATTCTCCTTCCATCTGTTGCTCACAGCAATACACACTCCCTCTTTCGCCCTCTCATTCTCACCCACTCCCGCGCATATACCCCATCCATACTCCCATTCTCTCACACTCTCACCTCGCCATTTAGTTTCAGTTATTCCACATGTATCCACTTTCGCACTCTCAAGCACCTGTACAATCTCTCTCTCTTTCACCTCATCATTCATACCCCTTACATTCCATGTTGCAATCTTTACCACGTCCTTTGTCTGGTCCTTTTTCGTCAACTTTTGGTCAGTCCTGGTCCGAGGCTTCTTGTTTGTATTTTTAGTTAGTTGTTTTTACGGGGTGGGGCACTAACCCACCACCAAACCTTTTAGTCACCTCTTACGAGAAGCAGGGATACTGGGGGAGAATTCTTGAAAAACCTCCTACCCCCAAGGGTTAAATTGGCATGCATTTTAAACCTAGTCCCATGAACATCACACAATAAATGGATTTTTGGTGGATACTTTACTTAATGACATAAATAATATCATCGGGCAGCTTACGGGAGTTATTCAGATGGCGTAAATTACGTCATCGGCTGCCCATAGAGTTAATGTGTACACACTGTACTGCAGTGGGGACTCCCAGATTAGGGATTGGCCATACCTTGGGCTTGCCATTTGTGAAGGCCTGGCTATACCAATGACCCATGCTGGTGTAATGGTTCCACTAAAACTATCTATAAACAGGCAAAGGAAAGTATCTTTCTGTTGCCGGATGCCTTAATCCCGTAAGGGGTGGCCACAAACAAATTGCCTCCTGTCACCCTGTCCCCCGCCCCCCACTCTCTCATATACCTCTCCACTCCATCCCTCCATCTCATCCTTGGCCTCCCCCTCCCTCTCCCTCCCTCCACCTCACTCACGTACACTCTTCTTGTCAGTCTCTTACTCTTCAACTTCTCCACATGGCCAAACCACCTCAATGTGTTTCTCCAAACGCTTCCTATCACATCCACATCCACATCCACACCACAACGCTCTTTCACTTCCTCATTTGTCAATCTCTCTCTCCATGTGACTCCACATGCTCCTCTCAAATACCTTATTTCCACTGCTCTCACTCTTGATTTCTGTCCCACCTTCAAGGTCCAAGCTTCACTTCCACACATTAGAGTTGGTATCACAATAGTGTCATGAAGAAGCTTTTTCACTTCCATGCTCACTTCCCTGTTTCTTATCACTGCTTTCAAGGAACCAGCAACTTTTCTTCCTTGCTGTACCCTTTCAAGAACTTCACCCTCTAAACTTCCATCCTATTTCATCACACCCAAATACTTAAAACACTCACATTTTCCATTTCCTCCTCATCCAACCTCACTGTACATTCACTGATTTCATTTCTCTTGAAGAAACACAGACCTAATAAACCCTGAAAGAAGAGAATATAATGAATGGAAAAGAAATCTCTGTCTCTCTCTCTGTTTGATTTTTCCTGACATGTATTTGACAGTTATCAGATTTTATTTGTTGGTTGAGTTATTTACAAGTGTTAGGCTTAGGTTGATTCTTTTACAGATATTAGGCCATTTAGATTGGCTTTAAACTTGTTTTGAGGGCTCAATTGGGTGGGTTTTGGACTTGGTTGGGGGGGAAACCCCCAGGCTAAAAAAAAAAGCATCCATTACTTTACATGTTAAGTCTACCCTGATATACGATACCCTGCCTAAAGATGGTTTTTACCTAACCAATTGCATCATTAAACCAGGGTATACCTGTAGCCTATCTGGCTACTATTTCCCCCATGCTTGTGCGCCATCAGCCTGATCTCTCTTTTCCTGAAACGCATGTTACAGGAAAAGAGAAAGTAGGCTGATTACATATGAGCCTACATGAAAAAAATAATACTGTAATAAGTAAACAAATGAATCAAGTATTGTCACACAATACAAAGTCCCCTACCGGATGACAACCATACACATGTAATTGACCTTGGCAGAAGATGGCTGGTTGTTCCACGCAACTCATCGTCATGGCACTGGGAACAATCGTGTGAAGTTATATCAAAATCTGTCCATGAATGTAGAAGTTACAGAGCAGAAACGAAACTGCAGATGTACTGACGGAGCCACGCAAACCTGTAGTTCCCAACTGGTTTGACCGGTAAGGGACTAATAAAATACCCCTAAAGGGCAAAAACAAGGTTAAGATGAGGTATACTGAGCGTATTGTACTGGTGGTGTGTAAGTGTGGTGGCCAAGTAGGTTTATGGATGCAAAAGAGGCGGTAGCTCGATCGGTAGAGAGTTGGCTTGAAGTCCCGAGGGACCCAGGTTCGAATCCTCGCTGGGGCAGGGAACAGTTTAAGGATTTGAATTTCATTAAATCAGGCTTTACTGATCTACCAGAAGACCCGCCGACATGTCGTAAAAATAACCCCACTAATACCAATACACCAGTCCTGTATGAGACAGCCCTAGCATGTATTCAATATGGATGGTGGGTGTTAGCGCCGAAGTGGTGACATGTAGAGGTGTATGGTATGTAGGAGGACGGTTAGGCCTTGATAGCAGGCTGTAAAGCCTATGCCCAGAGTCGGACACATAAAAAAAAAAAAGGGGGGGGTCTTTGTATGCAGCATGTGTTATGAGTGTAATGCTGTATGGTAGTGAAACCTGGGATGTAATGGAAGAGGATATAAGCAGGCTCAATCAAACAAAAATGACAATGATTAGATGGATGTGCAGTGAGTCCCTGAATGCGAGGACAGGAGCAAGCTAGGTCCATGATGGAAGAGTTGAGAGGTAGGATAGGACTGGAATGCATTGGTGTTGTGATGAGGAGAAGTAGATTGAGATAATTTGGGCATGTGGAGAAGATGAGGGATAATACTTGGGTGCAGAAAGTGAGAAGTGTTAATGTTGGGTAGGGCTGCAAGAAGAAGACCTAAAAAGACCTGGGATGAGGTATCTGAATATGACCTCAGGGATAAAGGACTGAATAGGGAAGCTCCCATGGATCGAGCAGCACGGACAGCCACCATTAGGTGACCATGGCCGACACATGCATGCATGTTCGAGCCTTTACAAAACCAAAACGAAAACAATATGGTGTACACCCATGCTGTCAACCTAAGCGCAAGCTGCCCGTAACCATAAGGTTTTACATTCTTCATTAAGGTGTAATAGTCACAGTCACTCTTCTCACTGTAGTGCAACTGATGAAGCGATTTTCTTCATTACCATACTATACCGTACAATGTTTGCATCTTTGAACTCATATTTTAAGGAAAGATGGTGAATCAGAGACAATTTTACCATCTTCTAATGGCATGTATGTATGTACATATGAGCAATTATACTGTATGCAAGTAGCTAGTGCTTGTGTGCATAAAGGATTAAAGTGTAAATTCAGAACAAATGTTTTCTTAACACTTTGCAAGGCAGAAGACAGTGACCAAAAAGCTTTGCTTGCTTAAACGAGAGAACCTTCAATACAGTAAATTCATCATTTTTCATTCATTCATTCATCATCCAATCCTACATTGCCCCACAAGAAGCATAGGGGCCTGGGGCTAGGCAAGTTGGTTCTTACATCTAACCTGAGGAGTCCCGTTGACATACGGGTACTCTGTAATGTTTTGCCACGGTGACGCCCATCGACGTACCCGTACGTTATGCAATTGCAAGGTCAGTCATTTACACATTTTTCATGTTTCACAAGTGATTTTTGGTAGGCATATGTGGGAGAACTTCCTCTATGTGCTGTCACGTGGGGATACTGCCTGGTCCCACCTGACCCCCCCCTCCCTCCCACACTCGGCAGTTCACCTGTTAGCATCACCTGTTAGCATCACGTTGCATCACGGTCTCTCCAATGACAAAATTCACAGTGAAAATGATTCCTGAGGTGGATGACAAAGAAATAAAGAAGCTAGAGCAAGAAACAAACAGAAGTGATGAGGTGGTAATGTTGTAAAGGAAGGTGCCATATGTGGATGTGTTTGGTGACTGAACAATGCTTATATTGCCTATATTTTTGTGTGAAAACCAATATAGTCTTGTACTACACATAAATTCGTACCAAATAAATAAATACTGTAAATACATAATTTAAAGTGGCTTGAATTAGTTAACCCTCCCATAGTTCGTTTTCTTTGAAGACAGGTACCCTGAGAGACAATGAAAAGCTAAGGCTGACTGTCACCTGTAGCAATATTTATAAGCTCAAGAGGGCGATTTCTCTTTGAAGTGTCAATGTTTCTCACCAAAAGCGGAGGTTTGAGCCAAAAAAAAAAAAAATCTGAAATTGCTCGGGACTGGGGGGTATCGGAGGTGGGAAATCGGTCGGGACGTGACGGGTTAAGATGAGAGTGACCAGCCTCACTCATCCCTGAGTGGCATTATGTGAGCAATAAACCCCAACCATCTCTTGGACATAAACCTTCACCGGCTCATTCCGATTGGAGCACCGTAATTACAGTAATCTCCTTACTATATGGACGACCAATAACCAGACACCCCACTGTCCAGACATCGTTGGGTGGGACGTTCGGAACCCCAAAATGCCCCCAAATTGAAAAAAAACTGAAAAAATTCAGATTCCCCCTCCCCCCCCATAAGTTTGAATTTGCAGCACGGTGCCGAACAGCCGTGTTTACAATCCCTTCCCGCACTCACCAGGTTACCCTTCCCCTCCCGCCAGTTATCTCTCAACTGCCGTCATGAGTAAGCGGTTGTCAGGATGGCTGGCGCTATTGTTCGTTTTTGTTTAAGCAATCATAATTCTCAGTGCTAAGGATTAAGTGCAGTTCAACACTGGATTACTGTACATGCTTCAAGAGCATTTTCACCTCTGTCAGAGCCTTAGAGATGGAGGTAATATTCGTAACAGCCACCACGGACATGTAAGTACACTGTCTATCTATCAATCTATCTATTGCCTGACGCCATAATCCCACAAAGGGTGGCCATTTGACTTTGAGTTATTTGTTTTACGGGGAGGGGCACTAACACTCCACCAACCCACTTGTTGACACGTAGGGAGCATGTATGGTTTGGTGATATGGTTACCACCCAGCGTTGTAAATGGTTTCTTGGCTTACAGGAAACCATTTGGCTTGTCACTCAATGTAAAGCCACCTGTAAAGGAAAGAAAAGCAATAAGAAGTGACAGGAAAGATGGGAGAAACAGGAAGAGAGGAGGGCCGTCACAAAAAATAATAAAGGGTAAGGAAGAAGTACGCAGCACTACATCAAGTGAGTGGATGATGGTCGCCACCACCTACCACTAAGGTACACTGTCTACTGCCAAATATTTTCCATAATCACTTCTAAATCCTCATTGTCTGGTTACATTTTATTTATTTCATGCTTTGTGTCCTATATTTGAGTGCACAGGCTGTGAAAGAGGTGATTTTCTTTGATTATCATGTCTCTTACATATGTTCACTATGCTGTCAGGTGGTAAACATATTTGTCATACTCACCTCTAAATCATAATTTTTCTGGTCAAATTTCATTATTTCATGCCTTGTGTCCCATATTTGAGTGCACACACTGTGAAAAAGGTGATTTTCATAGTGATTATCATGTCTCTTACCCACATTCACTATGCTGTCAGGTGGTGAACATATTTGCCATACTCACCTCTAAATCATAATTTTTCTGGTTACATTTTATTTATTTCATGCTTTGTGTCCCATATTTGAGTGCAAAGGCTGTGAAAAAGGTGATTTTCATAGTGAATATCATGCCTCTTACCTACGTTCACTATACTGTCAGCTGGTAAACATATTTGCCATACTCACATATAAATCATAATTTTTCTGATTAAATTTCATTATGCTTTGTGTCCCATATTTGAGTCCATAAACTGTGAAAAAGGTGATTATCACAATGATTTCCATGTCTGTTACCTATGTTCACTATGCTGTCAGGTGGTGAACATATTTGCCATACTCACTTCTGAATCATCATTTTCTGGTTAAAATTCAATTAACTCTTTTTTTTTTGGTCCATTATTTATGTGAATGGGGTCTTAAATAACTGCTATGTGTGTCCGGTAGGAAGGTAAGTAGGTGGTTTTCTGATTTAGGTTAGGTTAGGCTAAGGTCAGGAATGACCAGTGATGGAGCTTCAGGGCCCAGTATGTGGACATGACCATTTCCAGACATGCCTTTGGCTCTATTACATCAGACAGTGGGGAGATTACTCTACTCACTAAGCTGGGTGGTAACCATATAACTAAAATATGGCGCCTGGTGGTTTAGTGGGTAATTAGGACGTTCTAACCAGATTAAGCCTGTGTAGTTTTATATCCATGGGGTGGTTGGGGTTTCTTGCTCACGTAATGCCACTCAAGGATAAGTAAGGCCGGTCAATCTCATCTAAAATGTCAGGACCAAATTGCCTTTTTTTTTTTTTTTTTTTTAATGCAAGGAAGAAGGAACCAAAGGCCATGGTCCGCATACTGTTCCTTCCAAGAAAAAGCAAAAACAATACAAAAAAAAGAGTCAAATTCAAGATCAGTTCATTTGGGAGTGCCTGGACACACTGCGTTTGAAAGACTGGAGATCATAGGAAGAGCTCGATCGGTAGAGAGTTGGCTTGCGGTCCCGTGGGACCCAGGTTCGAATCCTCGCTGGTGCAGGGAACAGTTTAAAGATTTGAATTTCATTAAATCAGGCTTTACTGATCTACCAGAAGACCCGCCGACATGTCGTAAAAATGACCCCGCTAATACCAATACACTAGTCCTGTATGAGACAGCCCTAGCATGTATTCAATATGGATGGTGGGTGTTAAGCGCCGAAGTGGTGACATGTAGATTGTAGGAGGACGACTGGGCCTTGATAGCAGGCTGCGAAGCCTATGCCCAGAGTCGGACACACATAAAAAAAAAAAAAAAAAAAAAAAAAAAAGGAAATATCAGTAATCTCTCTACTATCCGGATACATCACTGTCCGGACATCATAAGCTGTCCGACCCCCCAAATGCCCAAAAATTCGAAAAAATCCGATTTTTTGGGACTGCGTCAATTTGAATTTCCTGTGTGCGCTGACCAGCTGTGTTTTCTCGCCTCCCCCCTCTCTCACGGTCTCATTTCCCACTCCGCTGCTGGCTCGTCAACTCGCCCTCAACATGACTCCTGAAGTGCTTGGTTTTGTGGTGATTCCCTACCTCCTGCAGGGCTGGCTGTTGCTCTCCAACTTCTTCATCGTGTATGTGATGATGGCCCCGCCGCTTGAGAAGAGGAAGAAAGTGGTGTTGACTCTGGAGAAGAAACGGGAGATATTGGAAAAGGTGGATGCCGGGTGGCCGACATCACGGATCCTCCGTGAATTCAACCTCCCTCACTCCACTTTGTTTCATATCAAGAGGCCCCGAGACAAACTACAGCAGCACACGGCTGATTTAGCTTTGAAAACCAGACGGAACGTGGAGAGGAAGATCATGTTTACTCCTAAGTATGCTGACATTGACCGTTCCACGCTCATCTGGTATCGACAACAACGTGCTGCTGGTGTGTTGGTACGTGGAACAGAGCTGAAAGCTGCTGCCGAGAAGTTCGCAAGGCTACAGGACGCCCCAGACTTCAAGGCATCTGAAGGTTGGCTCTTCGCGTTCAAGTTACGGCACGGACTTACCAAACGTAAGACCCATGGCGAAGCTGTGGACGCTAACGACGAAGGAATAGAAGAGTTTCGGCAGAAGGTGAAGGGCTTGATTGACAGGGAGGGCCTCACTATCGGTCAAGTCTACAACGTTGATGAAACTGGCCTATCTTATCGTTCAATTCTCACAAACACTCTCGCTGAGGAGACAGAGAAGCGTGTACCTGGCCGCAAGCTCTCCAAGCAACGGGTGTCTGCTTTGTGCTGTGCCAATGCTAACGGCATGCACCGGCTCAAGCCCGTTATTGTTGGACGTACAAAGCAGCCTCGGTGCCTTTGTGGGTTAATGGATGTCCTTCCTGTCGTGTGGTATCATTCTCTGAAGGCTTGGTTCACAACAAAGATCTTTAGAGATTGGTTTCGCCATCACTTTGTCAAGGAGGTCATTCATTATCAGACGGAGACACTGAAAATCCAACGTGACCAGGTAAAGGCCCTCCTAATTCTAGACAATGCACCTGCGCATCCGTCTGAGAAGGAGTTGGTGGCTGAAAATGGCCGCATAAGGTGTCTGTTTTTGCCACCTAATACGACTGCTCTCATCCAACAAATGGACCAGGAAGTGATTGTGGCAGCGAAGAAGCTCTACCGACGAATGTTTCTGGATGAGGTGCTGGTTGTCTACGAGGACGAGGACGATTGCAGGGAAGGACGAGACATGCGAGGACAAAAAACTGTCGAAAACCTTCGCCGATACAACCTCAAGTCTGCTATCTACAACTGGGCCAGTGCACAGAAGGAAGCCTCTGTCAAGACTCTAGAAATGGTTGGTCTCGTCTGCTTCATGGAAGTGACGTGGTGCACGATTTCATAGGTTTTGACGAGAATGACTTCCATGCAAGGCTTCGTGCAGGTGGAGACAATGTGGATGTCAACGAACTGCGTGAGCGGTTGGATGACGACGAGGGCGATCCTGGGTATCAGATCATGTCTGATATCGAGATCGCATCTACTGTTGCCGGTCCGAGTACCCAGCAGGAAGATTCCGACGAGGACAGCAACAATGATGCGGACTCCTCATGGCTTGTCACTACTCCAGCCATCCCCAAGCTAAGCGCACTCCGGGAACATGTGGAGTTCGTCCTTGACTACCTAGAACACTCGGACTGCAACAGGGAGATGGGGCCCTTGGGACTTGTAGATGAAGTGCGAGCATTCAGGCAGCGCATCATTAATCGTCAGAATCGTCGTTGCTTGCGTCAATCAACCACTGACAGTTTTTTCAGGCCAGTCAACCCCACCGTGCTCAACCCTTGCTCCACACCATTACCTAACCAAGACAGGCCTTCTAGCTCTGAGCCACAGCCCAGCACATCAGGCACGGCGGAGTCACCACAGGATGTGAGTTTGCGGCTGTCTTCTGAGTCCTCTGCAGTGAACAGCTTATCACCACATCCCATCAAGGAGCCCCTAGGCCGCCTCCGTCAGCTCATCTCGGACTCTGACAGCGACTAAATTCTCCAGGACTCGTCACTAGACCACACGGAAATTTACAATTATGTACAGTGCAGTGAAGTGATGTGATGCAAGATTGTTACTGTATTATGGGAAAGGAAACATTGTGGGAAGTGCTGGTGAGAAGTGTCGGTGAGTGTAAAGTGCAGCGGAAGTCCCAAGTATTCTATGAATTCCTGCTGGTGCCTCAGGTGCACCTTCTTACTGTCAGAGTCTGGGAGGACCGAGCGGGTTATACATCAGGACGGCGGCATCATTCTCGTATGTACCATAACTTCATCAAAATTCCTTGTTTTATTCTTCCCATATCATTAATCTCATGCATAGACTGGGTGAAAGATGATTTCCATAATGATTTTCATGTCTAACCTGTTTTCAGCATGCTGTAAAGAGGCAAAAAAATCCCATAAATGTATATCATAATTTAGTGCTTTTAATTAATTTTTTCATGCATGGTTACCACTAGTACTGAAGTGCACCAGCTGTGAAAAAGGTGAATGCCATTGATTTTCATGTCTGGTACCTAAACTAAGCTGCCAACTCAGTGAACTGCTGTGCCTAACTTACCTCAAATTCAACCTTTTTGGGTTAAATTTAAATGAATTCATGCTTTGTGTTCATTATTTTAGTGCACTACCTGTGAAAAAGGTGAATGCCAGTGAATTTCATGTCCGGTGCTTACTTTCAGCATGCTGTATTCTAGTGAACACTTTTGCCATACCTAACTCTTATTGATCATTTTTCTGGTAACAATTTACATCATTTACTGTATTTGATGCTTTGTATCCAATAATTTAGTGCATAAAATGTGAGAAAACATGATTTTCATAGTGGCTGCCACGTCCGATACTAACTTACACTAACCTGTCAACTCAGTGAACACCTATGCCTTACTTAACTCAGATTCATCATTTTGGGGTTAAAATAAAATGAATTCATGCTTTGTGTTCATGATTTTAGTGCATTAAAAGTGAGAAAGGGTGATTTCCATAGTGATTTTCATGTCCGATACTTACTTACACTAAAGTGGCAAGTTGTGAGCACCAATGCCTTACTCACCTCTAAATCATCATTTTTTGGTTAAAATTCAAATAATTCATGCTTTGTGTGCATTATTTATGTGAAAGAGGACCTAATTAAGTGCTATGCATGTCTGGTAGGGAGGTAAGAAGGAGGTTTTCTGATTTAGGTTAGGTTAGGTTAGGGTCAGGAATGACCAGTGCTGGAGCTTCAGGGCTACTATCCAGACAAGACCACTGTCTGGACATGCCTTTGGCTCTATTACGTTGGATAGTGGAGGGATTCCTGTACAGACAGAGGAACACAGTTCCAGAGTTGACCAGTTGCATAAATGAAGGACTGGGAGTAACGGTTAACTCTTGCATTAGAGAGTTGGACAGAAAAGGGATGAGAGTTTGTTGCCAGACAGGTACTAAGTGCCCGTCGTAGAGGTGGAGGGATGCAACCAGACAGTTCAGAGGAACAATGACCGTTGAAGTAGCGACAAAAGAGAGATAAAGATGCAACAGTCCGGCGAGGAGACAAAGGTTGAAGGGAATCAGTAAGAGGAGGAGAGTTAATGAGACAAAAAGCCTTTGATTCCACCCTATTGAGAAGAGCTGCATGTGGGAAGCCTCCCCACACATGAGAGTTGTACTCCATACACAGGCGAATAAAACCCATATACAAGGTCAACAACTGTCCAGGGGTAAAGAAAGTTTGGAATCGGCTTAGCACACCTAATCTCTTGGAAGCAGATTTCACAAGAGAGGTAATATGTTCTTTCCAAGACAAATCCCATCAGAATGAAACCCCAAGCATGTTAAAGGATTATGCAGGACTGAGCTGGACATTATTAAACATTAGTGGGTAATCCTGAGGAAGATTTTGTCGGGTTGATAAGTGTAAGAACTGAGTTTTTGATGCATTAAAAACAACAAGATTATTTTTACCCCAATCAGAGATACGAGCCAAGTCAGACATTAAGTATGCCATAGCCTCATCCCTTTTTTCTTGAAGTAACTGCTGAGATGGGCGTTGCGGAAACCGAATGGAAAGGTGATGGGTGGAATCATCAGCATATGAGTGGATAGGGTTAGATGTACAGCTTAGAAGGTCATTGATGAATAAAAGGAAGAGAGTTGGTGATATGACAGAGCCCTGAGGAACACCACTGTTGACAGGTCTAGGAGAAGAACGATGGCCGTCTACAACAGCGGCTATAGAACGACCAGAAAGGAAGCTAGAGATGAAAGCACAGATAGAAGGATAGAAACTGTAAGAGGGCAGTTTAGAAATTAAAGATTTATGCCAAACTTGATCGAAAGCCTTTGAGATGTCAAGTGCAATGGCAAAGCTTTCGCCAAAGTCCTGAATGGAGGATGACCAGGAGTCTGAAAGGTAGGTGAGAAGATTGCCAGTGGAGCGTCCCTGACGGAACCCATACTGACGATCAGAAAGAAGGTTGTGACATGAAAGATGCTTTAAGATTTTTCTGTTAAGAATTGACTCGAATACTTTTGAGACACAGGATGTTAAAGAAATTGGACGATAATTAGAGGGTAGGGAATGGTCACTCTTCTTTGGGACTGGCTGAATGAGAGCAAACTTCCAGCAAGAAAGAAAGGTACAAGTTGATAGACAAAGGTGAAAGAGTTTATCTAGGCAGGGTGTAAGCACAGAAGCACAGTTTTTGAGGACAGCAGGAGGGACTCCATCAGGCCCATATGCCTTGTTAGTACTGAGGCCAGTGATGGCAGAAAATACATCAGCTGAAGAAATTTTAATGTCAGTCAAGAGGAAGTCAGAGGGGGGAAGTGATGGACGAACAGCACCGGAATCGTCTAAGGTGGAATTGGAGGAGAAAGTCTGAGCAAAGAGATCGGCTTTATTAGTAGAAGTAGCTACAGAGCCATCAGAGTAGAAAAGAGGAGGGAAGGATGATGAGGTAAACTTGTTAGAAAGGTTTCTGGCGATGTGCCAGAAGGAGCGAGAAGAATTCGAGTTGGAGAGTTGAGAACATTTAGCACGGATGAAATTATTTTTAGCAGAGCGAAGAACAGACTTAGCACGATTCCGGGCAGAAATATATAAAAGATGTGATTCAGGGGTGGGTTGGCTCCGGTACCTTTTATAGGCCCTCTCCTTGTTGCAGACAGCATTAGAACAAGCGTGATTAAACCAAGGCTTTCTTGCATTAGTCAAAGGATATGAGAAAGGAATGTATGCTTCCCTGCCTGAAAGAATAACCTCCGTAATGCGAAAGGCACACTCAGATGGCTCCCGGCCATGGAAGCAATAATCATTCCAAGGGAAATCAAAGAAGTACTGCCTGAAGGCCTCCCAATCTGCAGCTCCAAAGTGCCACAGGCGGCATTTCTTTGGAGGGTCCACAGGCCGTACTGGAGCGATAGGACAGGTTAAGGTAATAAGGTTATGATAGGAGGAGTGGAAAGAAGAGATTACCAGTGTAAGCAGAAGGATTAGTTGTTAGGAAAAGGTCAAGTATGTTGAAACTCTCTCCAAGGCGGTCAGGGATACAGGTAGGGTGCTGTACGAGCTGCTCTGGGTCATTAAGGATAGAAAAGATGTAGGGTTGTTCACCAGGTGGATCAGTGAAAGGAGAGGAGAGCCAAAGGTGGTGGTGAACACTGAAATCTCCTAGAATGGAGATTTCAGAGAAAGGAGAAATGGATAGAAAGTGTTCCATCGTAGAAGTAAGATAGTCAAAGAATTTTTGATAGTCAGTAGAATTAGGAGATAAGTAAACAACACAGATATATTTAGTCAGAGAATGACAAGAGAGCCGAAGCCAGAGTGTAGAGAATAGAATCAAGTTCAGGAACACGAGAGCAAGATAGATCGTTGCGTACATATACGCAACAGCCACCTTTGGCTTTGAAATGAGAATAAAGTAGGAGGATACAGAAAAGGGTTTGCTGTCAGTTGCCTCAGACAGCTGAGTCTCAGAGAGAAAGAGGAGGTGGGGTTTAGAGGAGAAGAGGTGGTGTTCAACGGAGTGAAAGTTAGAGGAAAGGCAGCGAATGTTACAGAAATGAAGAAGGAGTGAGTCAGACAGTGGTTCCAGACAGCTCTGCGAGTTGTCACCGGGAGAGGGGCAGATGGTGGGCATTTATGCCCCCCCCCCCCGGGGCGCCGAGGGATGATTTATGTGCGCTTTTTTTTTTTTTTTTTTTTAAAGGAAGTGTAGTGTGTAGCGTGCACGTAGTTTGGTGTTGACAGTTAGAGAAACTTGTATTGGAGAGCATGCTGGCCTACTCTCTGTGTTACTGAGACACTGAAAAAGTTCAGCAAAGGGGGATGGTCAGGAACAAGTCCTGAGGGCTGATGAAATGGGAGCTCCAGCTCTCCGTGTCATCAGCCTTCCATCCACCTTGGGAGTACTGCCCTGCTCGACTGGTGCTACAGTTTACTCCTACCTCTGGAATTCGCCTAGCCCTGGGCTTCTATGCTCCTCAAGGGGCAACATAGGATTGGATGATGGATGGATGGATAAAGTGTACAGAATAGTATTTGAAGTGTTTAAAATTAAGTTGTAACAATAAAGTATTTTCTAAGTGCTTCCCCCCTCCGTAGATTAGAAACAAGCACATCTGAACGCAGATATGGTGATGTATGCAGCTCTCCCAGTCCTTCCTCCATCCTCTCCCTTCTCCCCCCATCCCTCCTCAATCCCAGCTGTGGGGGCTTCTGCCCAGGCACAAAGAAAAACAATTTCCACAGCTAAATTTTCCCCCAAACTGGTTGCTGATACGAGGGCTGCGAGAGGATGATGTGGAGGTCTGTCAGATCACATGATTGTGGTATGCACGAGCGATCTGAGAGGAGTGGGGTGGATCAGGAGAGGAGCAGTCAGGGAAAAAGACTGAAAGTCGAGAAGCTGAGGACCAAAGAAAAGGCAGAGGAATACAGGACCAAAAGTGGGGAAGAGATAGAATCAGTAAAATGGAATGAAATTAATCTGGACAGCCTGTGGAATGCATACAGGGACTGCTTAGTTAGAAATGCGAAACTGGCGTGTGGTGTGGCAAGAGTAACAACAAAGAAGAAAGGTACGGCATGGTGGGATGAAGAGGTTAAGAGAGCGGTGGAGGAAAAGAGGAAGTGGCTAAAGTGGTTACAGGACAGGGGTTCAGTTGAAAGAAGAACTGAATATACTGAGAGCAAGAAGCAAGTAAAGAGACTAGTGAAGAGGAAAAATGAGGAGGTAAATAATGATCCTGGAAGAAAAATGAATGCAAACTACACTGAAAATAGGAAGTCATTCTGGAAAGAGGTTCGGAAATGTAGAAGTGAAAGCAGAAAGCAATGTGAAGGTGTAAAGGTTGTAGGTGGTAGATTATTAACCCATGGGGACAAAGTAAGGACCAGATGGAATTAATATTTTGAGAGCCTGATGAATGGGAATAGAGAGAGCAGAGCCGCTGTAAACATGACTGGTTATGGGGGTGTGCAGTGAAGGAATGCAATCCCAGGAAGAGTGACCCTCGCACAAGTGAAGAGTACTGTGAAATGGCTGAAAAATGGGAACGCAGCTGGGGTTGATGAGGTGTATGCAGAGATGTAAGTGTAGTGGAGAGAGCGGAATGAAGTGCTTGTTGGAGATATGTAAGAAGGCATGGATGAGTGAAACTGAGCCACCAGAGTGGGAAAAGGCTGTGATTGTATCCCTGTACAAAAATAAAGGTGAGTGGAATGCAAGAATTATCTTGGCATAAGTTTATTGAGTGTGGAAGGGAAGGTATATGGAATAATTATTATAAAGAAAGAGAGACATCAGAAGTCCTAGTGAATGATGAACAGGGTGGCTTTGGGAGTGGCAGAGGATGTGTGGATCAAATATTTGCAGTGAGACAGATACTGGAGAAAGCTTGTGAGAAGGACTATAAGGTGTTTATCGCATTTATGGATCTGGAAAAAGCATATGACAAAGCAGACAGAGACGGAATTGTGGAAGGTTTTGCACATGTATGGTGTAAATGGTAAGCTGCTGGGTGCCATCAAGAGTTTTTACGATGGTAGTGAAGCATACGTAAGGGCTAATGGGCATCTAAGTGAATGGTTCATGATCAATGTGGGTGTGTGACAAGGTTGTGTTATGTCCCCATGGTTGTTCAATGTATATATGGATGGGGTAATGAGATAAGTAAAAACACGAGTAATGGAGAGGGGGATGTTGTTGGTAATGAATGGTGATGGATGGAATATCTCAAATTTGTTGTATGTTGATGTAGTACTACTTGCAAATACCGGACAAGAACTTGGTAGACTAGTGCAGAGTTTTGCTGATATCTGTGAGCGTTGTGCCTTGAGAGTAAATGTAGAAAAGAGTAAGGCAATGGTTATTGAGAGAGAAGGTGACTCCCAGTGCGATGTTACAGTGAATGGAGAGAGACTGGAATTAGTGAGAGAGTTCAGCTACCTGGGTACAGTGATAGAAAAGAGAGGGAAATGTGCAAAAGAAGTTGAAAGTAGAGTGACACAAGGAAGGAAAGTAGCTGGTGCAATGAAGGCCTTGATACGAAACAGAGGCTTGAGTGTTGCAGCTGCACAAGGCTTACATGAAGGAGTGGTAGTGCCAACTTTAACATATAGATGTGAGACTATGATGTGGCATGAAAATGAAATGTCAAGGGTAAGAGCAGTGGAGATGGGACTGCTGAGGAATGTACGTGGAGTATAGTGAGCGGATAGGATACGAAATAATGTGATTGGTGAAAGATGTGGAGTGAGGAAGTCTGTGGACACTATAATCGAAGAGTGTACTGGGATAGTATGGTCAAGTGGAGAGAATGGATAACAACAGAGTGGTGAAAAAGGAAAATCTGAGTGAACTTCAAGGAGAGAGGAGGCGAGGCAGGCCAAGGAGAAGGTGGAGGGATTTGGTGGATGAGTGTGTGAGGAAGAGAGGTTTGGAAGTCAGTGAGGCTGGGGGACTGACAAGAGATCAAGCTGGCTGGATGAATGTTGTGAAGAGAAGCAAATGATTAGAGATTTGGCACCCCTTTTTAACGTGACAGTGTCCAGAGTGACTCTTATTGGATAGGTTTATGTGAAGCTACAGAACGTGGTGAATGTTTTTGGCGTATCAGATGAGGCCGGGATTCCGGAGGTTTGGATGATGGGTGAATGGAAACATGACCCATTGTATTGGGCAAATTTGGGCTGTCTGGACACTGCTATTCCTCACCCTACCCAAAGGTGGGAAAGGAGGTCCGGATGATGATGACAGTGATGATGATGATGATGATGATGTATACCATCATCATCTGTGGTGTTTATGCTATAAGCTAATAAAAATACACAAAACTGATGAAAAAAGTATAGAAATGCAGTGAGAGCAAACTTGTTCAAGTATGAAAACAGCTTCAAATAACTTCCCAATATCCTAGCCTGAATTTTGCCCATATTGTGCATGAACAAGTATAAGTCTCGATGTAGAGTTTCACAAGCATTCTTGTGGTGTTTTTGGAATTTTGATATTACCAATAGTTTATGAGTAAATCGCCAAAAACTTATTTTAAAAATGCCAAGTGTGGGGGGAGATGGAGAAAGGACGGGGGAGTGGGTCAGGGGGAGAAGAGGGGGGAATGGAGAGAGAGAGAGAGAGAGAGAGAGAGAGAGAGA
>JAGKTI010014145.1:3674-16898 GCA_018397915.1 Birgus latro
CGTCGCCACCATTCTCTCTCATCATCACTTTTCCTCATCAGTATTCTCTTCCACGTCTTCTCTCCCTTACAGCCACTATCCATTACCTTTCTCCTATCACCATTCTTCATCACTACCATTGTCCATAACCATATTTCATTTTCCAACACCATCCTTCTTACCCATCAGGATCCTTTGTAGGTTATGTACCACCTGTCTCCAGTACTACCTCCCGTTGTCATCATTCCCATGTCATCACCACTCTTTCTCATCATCACCCCCTCTCATCACCATCAGCCTCCTTCACCACCACCCTTTATCATCACGGCCCTCCATCATCACCACCATCCTGTCATCTCCACCCACCATCACTACCCATTGTCATTAACACCATTTTTCATCACCACCATCCTATGATCATCACCCTCTACCACCAGCCTCTTATTATTATTCTTATTATCACTTTCATCACAGACTTTCTCCTCATACAATCTCTTTTATCATCACTCCTCCTTCTTTACCATCACCTCCCCCCTCCTCTCTCTCTCTCTCTCTCTCTCTCTCTCTCTCTCTCTCTCTCTCTCTTGAACACTGTCAGTCACTAAATTATTTCAGCTAATTTTGATTATTCACTATGCAAACTAAATTATCTAAATATTACCAAATATATCTGTATAGATTACCACTCCCCTAATGCTTTTTCAGAATCCAGCGTATATGACTCCACATCCACTCAACTGACCAACCTTTGCCTCACCTTTACCACTGAAATTACCGTTTAGGGTGATTTTAACGTCGATAATGTAGAATGGTTATTGCATTCTGCCTGGATGCCGATACTGGTCACTAATGCTCGCTGTTTGCCTAATCATTTAATTTCTCGTAACTGGTAAAACAACCTACCAGAATACCAGATAATCCTGACCATAACACCTGTCTCTCAGACCTATTTCTGACAAATAATCAAGATTAATTCGGAATAGATGTACTGTCACCGCTTGGATCCTCCGACCACAATCTCATCAAGCCTCACTTCCCCCAAACCTCCCCGTTCTGAATGTCTGAGTGACCAAATGACACTTCGCTAGGGCAGACTGAGATGGATTTAGAAATTATCTTGCTGATATTCCATGGAAGTTCTTCTTCACCAGCGTCATCAGTTCTACCCAGTCCCACATTAATGACGTCAAGCTGAAGTGGAACTGCTCATCAGGGGAGGCGGTAGCTCGATCGGTAGAGAGTTGGTTTGCGGTCCCGTGGGACCCAGGTTCGAATCCTCGCTTGTGCAGGGAACAGTTTAAGGATTTGAATTTCATTAAATCAGGCTTTACTGATCTACCAGAAGACCCGCCGACATGTCGTAAAAATGACCCCGCTAATACCAATACACCAGTCCTGTATGAGACAGCCCTAGCATGTATTCAATATGGACGGTGGGTGTTAAGCGCCGAAGTGGTGACATGTAGATTGTAGGAGGACGCTGGGCCTTGATAGCAGGCTGTGAAGCCTATGCCCAGAGTCGGACACATTAAAAAAAAAAAAAAATACCCAGACAACTTTTTCACTAAAAGATCGGACTCCCCAAAATTGTCTGACAGCAATTGTACCAGAGCAACGACCCAAAAGTCCTATTCATATAACTTTTACTTATAGTCAGAAACATATGAATCGCTCAGTCAATTTAAAATTGCTAGAAACCACATAAAAGCAGTATTATCTCGCTAATCAAACTTCCGTCACGACCAAGCATCCAAACTATTAAATAATCCTAATGACAATAGAATATTCTTGTCAACTCTCAGTTCTTTCAATAATACTTTCAACTAGTCATCACTCATTCCCCCACTAAAATCTTCAGATGGTTACACTATAAATGACCTGCTTGGTAAAGCGAACATCCTTCCAAGTACAGAACATTTGTTAGAAACTCTACCTTAGAGGAAGTCAGCCAAAACGTCCCTGTGCTACAGCTTGACTCTCCCAAAATTGCTCCACTTAAGATGCAGACTAGATATGTAAAATCCATCCCAACAAACAAAGCTCCAGGCTCAGATGGAATTCCTCCAATTGCTTTGAAAAGCGTTCCCCAGAATTTGCTCCTTTTCTAGCTAAAATATTCAGAATATGCATATATACTTCTTCATTCCCTAATTCTTGGAAAGATACCAATATCCATCCAATTTCGAAGAGAGGAAGTTCCTCTGGTCCCTCTGACTACAGGCAAATAGCTATCTCATCTTCTCTTGGTAAAGTATTTGAGAGTGTAATTAAAAAAGCACAGTGTTAAACATCTAGAATCCAACGACTCAATTTCTGATAGTTTAGTTTTCGCAACGAAAGATCCACTGTTGATATACTGAATCTTCTGACTCATATCATCCACCAGTCAATCGACCAACATGGAGAAACCCATGCAGCAGCCCTTGATATTTCTAAAACTTTTGACAGGGTGTGGCACTGTTCCCTGCCATCCAAACTCCTTTGCTATGGCCTGTCATCTTTTGTTCCTCTGACTTCCTCATATCTCAGCAACAGAAAGATAACAGTTAAAGTAGATGATGTTTATTTCAATTTCCACGAGATTAATGCCGTTGTGCCACAAGGATCAGTTCTGGCTCCAACCTTATTCTTAACTTAATTCATATTAATGATTTCTTATCTGTCATCCATAATCCCATCCATTCATATGCAAATGAATCAACACTTCACAGTTCAAACACACTTATACACCCATTCACAAAGTTTAATATCTCTGACTCACAACACAGTACAGCAATCTCCTTAAATCAAGACTTATCAAAGATTACTGAATTGGGACAAAATAATAGTCTCATTTAACACTAGGAAAGCCAAAGATATATGAATGATATTGTCTGATTCCTATATTACCTTCAGTGCTACTAATATTCCTATCTCTATAAGTACTGAAATTCTCGGTGTTTCACTTAACGATTCCCTCAGCTGGACCTCTCATGTCAGATCACTTCCTAACTCTGCTTCAGAGAAACTTGGATTATTGTACAGAGTCCGTAACATCTTCACTGAGGAGCAGTTAGCTATAATATACACAAGAGTCAGGTGCGCTCTCAGCTTGAACATTGCGCACCCTTGTGGAATGGATGTGGAGAGGTTGCACTAAAACAACTAGACAAAATTCAGACCATAGCTGTTGGAATTATTAAATAACCCAACTGAACTACCTCCCCAGCAAGTACGAAGGAATGTTGCCTCTTTTGCATTATTTTACAGATAGTTTTATGGCAAATGTTCGGACGAAGTTGCATCCATTGTGCCACTTCTCCTCGCCTTTCCCAGTGCTACACGAACATCTCGTAGTCCTAATGACTGCTCTGTCACACGGCCATATTGAAGAACTTCTGCCTATCAGAATTCTTTTATTCCCCGAGCTGCATCTCTTTGGAACTCGCTTCCCAAGACCAGTTTCCCCCCAAAGTTCAACCTACGGCTGCTCAAATCCATCTGCTGTAGACTTTTTATGAATGCAGGACAACTGAAATCTGGTGTATGGAATATTTTTTTAATCAATTGGTTTTCTTTACTCTATTCTGTTATTTTAAAAAAGAAAATTCTGGATGACAACCGTTGAACTAAAGATCCTTCTTAACCCATCTTTTCCTTTTCCTTTTCTTCCTTATCCTCATCCTGTTCCTCTTCACCATGTCCTCCATAAAAGCCTTCTTCTCTTCCCCGTCTTTCCTCTTTTCTCGCTCCCTTGACCTGCCTCTTGTAGCCTCGTACTCATCCCTTTCCTCCTCGTATGCATATCATCTTTCCCCCCCTCTTCCCTTTCTCTCTCTCCCTTTGCCTACGGTATGTATCTTTCCCTTTCTCCGCTACCTCTCCGCCATCTCCTATCTCTCTCCTCCTTCATCACCCTTTTCCTCCTTTTCCTTTCTCCTTTCCCTTTCCTCTTCCTCCTTCCCTTTTCCCCCTCCTCCTCACCACCACCACCATCACCAACACTTTCTCCACTCAACTCTCCGCTGATCACCACTCTCAGAAACTTTCTACTCTATTTCTTGTTTTTTATCTAGCCTTGTGTTTTACTGTTTTTCCGCCCGCTTTTGACAGCATTTTATTTTTTCCTCTCAAGAGAGGGTAAAGGAAAACTTTTTCTATGGCATCTTTTTGTCGTGTTATTGCTTTTGACTTACTTTTGATATTTCTCCGTATGCTTTAGGATTATTTCCTCTCTCTCTCCCTGTCTGTCTGTCTGTCTGTCTGTCTGTCTGTCTGTCTGTCTGTCTGTCTGTCTGTCTGTCTTTCTGTCTCTCTCTCTCTCTCTCTCTCTCTCTCTCTCTCTCTCTCTCTCTCTCTCTCTCTCTCCTTTTCTCTCAAATTGCTTTTTTCACATCACATTTTCTCCCCGCGCCTATGTCATACATTCTCTGTATCTCCCTCTCTTTCATTCTCACTCCCCTGTCGTTCTTGGCGATGTCGCCAATTTTTTTTTATAATTGCTATTCCCTGACATTTTTATTTAACTAAAGGGGTTACTTCACAGCCATGACGTACATTTCTTAGTAAATGCTTGAACATCAAACGATTTAATTTAATCCTGAAATAAGCTATAGTAATGAACCACTGTGGTACAGTGGCAGAGTGTGCGTCTCACACGCTGGTGGGCGCGGGTTCGTCTCCCGCCAAGGTTGTAAAATCTTTGGGAAGAGTTCACTAAGCTACTGACCACTTTGGCGGACACAACGGGTGCTGTGGTTGAAACAGTGTCGCATACTAGTATGCTTGCACCCAATCGGCTTAAGGCGGGCCGATTACACTTGGTTCACAGACTACACACACACATCCAAAGCCACTTCAACACAACAATTACACTCACAAGCACTTCTCACCCTACATACAGTCTCTGCCAGACAGCCTAAGCCACTGGGTAGAGATACATGGCTTGTATCGTCTCTGCTTCGGTAGGGATAGGCCAGTCCTGCAGTGGACCTCAACGGCTGATGACAACAATGACGACGAATAAACAATTGCCCAAGCTTCCTGTCTCGGTAGCGTGGTCGGAGGTACTTGTTGGGAAGTCGATGATGGGTTATTTAATACAACCAGAATAAAGTCGTGAGACGTATTATCAACGAAGGTGAGTTACAGGACTCTTTGGTTACTGAGTTTTATTGTAGATTTATCTTGATAGCGATATACAATGATCTTAGCGTGACGGCCAGTCTCCCCCTTCTCCTTACTTTGCCCTAATTGTGCTCTAGGGCATTCTCTTATCCCCTTCTCTCCCTTTCTGATGTGAAGGGCTTCTCTCTCCCATTATATACAGGTGGGAAAGGATGTTCAGGTAAGGTAGTAGTGTCTAATCGATCTCCTGTGGGCTTCCACGTGTTTGAATACATCATGAGTTTCTTGCTTGTTTAGACTACGAGGATATTTTGAGAAACATCATATATTAGGATTCTTGATAGTCTGGGACAACAGACTGTGTACAGATATCATGTGAAATCAGACACTAAATCTTGTACATTGTGTTATGAGATATATACTAATGCCTATATAATACCTACATATCGCTCGGTCACGCCAGCTGTCGTACCATCGACAGGAAATATATGAATACATATTACAATCAAAGTGTAAGTCAAGTAAGTGAAGTATACGATATTGTAAAAGTTACATAATTGGGATATTGTAGTCGTAGGTATAAAATTGTACATATACTGTATAATAATAATATTAAAATAATACAATGGCAAGTCTAATGTAGTCAGTTATACAATATATATGAGAAGGACTTGCTGAATATATTCATATATAAATGAGATACAAGAGTATAATTAAAGTAAGCCTATATAATGTGTAACCTATAATTCGTTATTTTATATAAAACATATATGTACAGTATAAACACTATTTACACAGTTTGTCTCACTTGTACAGAACAGTTCTTAAACACTGATTCAAGGTTAGCAATTCTCGCTTGCATTCTGTGCATGGCCAAAAGTAATACAACAAATATGATGGGGAAAATCACAAAGATGGCTGGAGCTGGGCTGTATACAAAATATGGGTTAAACATAATCCTACTGTATTCTTCCCAAGGTTGTATTGTCTGATTTATTAGTTGCATGGTTTCATACTTGGGTAAAGTCAACTTAATGTATGAGCTTGCATTTAAATTCATCCTAGGCAATGGCTGGAAGTACTTGTGTGTGTGGTTGAGAATGGCATAATGGTTTTTAGTGGGCAAGGTGGATAATGTAGGTGTCAGGACTGCACAGTAATCTGGTGAGATGTATAAACCAGATGCTGATGTATGGGCTGGAGATGTATCTGGGTAGGTCACAAAAATTGATGTATTTTGAGTGAAGTAGAAGAACTGTGAATGTCCAATGCGTTGATGATGAATGAGTTTATCTGGTGCAAATGTGAAGTTGCAATGATGAGGGATGTCATGATTTTTTATGATAACCATTTCACAAGGGACTGTCTCAGCTGGCTGAAACGTGAAGATGTACGCAGGACAAAGGTGAAATGCATGTAATGATGTGCGACATTTGTGTTCCATTGCTGTGTCACTGGTGAAAGCTACGGTGCCCTGTTTCTCGGAAACCATGATGACTTCTGTTTTGATGTTGATGGTGACTAATGAGTCATCTTTCTTAGAAGGAAAAGGGTATATTTGATAGACTGTGAAAAAGTCATCTGTTACGAACGGTACATGGACTACTATTGATGTTGTTGTCAGTGTTGCTTCCAAGTATGGAAAATATAACATTAAATTTCTTTCCTCAAACAAAGGTTTGAAACCATGCTTATGTATGCCTTAATTAATAATTTGCCTGAGGTTGTGAATGGGTAATAAATTAATAGTGATCCTTCCGTTACCTGCATTAGCAATTTCTTTCATGAAAGACTGATACTGAGCCCTGGTATTGTCCAACTGTAGTATTATTAAGTCAATATGGTCCATGATCACTGAGAAGTGTTGGAATAGTGTATTGTTACCTTCTAGTGCATTTACTTTATCCACAATTCCTAGAGTTGATGCTTCTGCTTTCCTTAGGTTCTTTACAAAGGTCAGCATTAAGGTGTTCTGAGTGTCAGCCAACTTATGTTGGTATGAAAGAACTTGTGCCATTTTGTTAAATTTGTTATTTATTTCCTCAAGATCATTTTCTGTAGCTAGTCCAAAAATGTTCCCTAAAATTGCTCCACCTAAGTCGAATAAACCGCGTCTGTCACGTGTATTCGTGATGTTGTTTCCTGTCCCAAGTGTGTTACTCCCAGCTGATGGGATGTCCTGGATCATGGTGATCATTACGTGCTTAGCCTGTTCTAGCTTCCAGTCAGTTAATTTCATTAATTCAGCTACCTCCTGTGTGGGGTGATCATGTGAAGAAGGGCGTGTTAATACCACTTCCAGAGTTCTGAGTGGTCCTGATATTTTCTGTAACATCATTGGTATATCTTGCAGTACGTCCAGACTAATTTCGGTACTTATTATGTCTTGTACTATTGCCGTTGAGGCCGTTGGGGCGATCAGGCATCCCTGCCGTACTATATGTTGAGGATGCAAGTGAGGTGATCCTCTTGATATCAACAGGAACATGATCCATGGAATTATTCGCCTCATCTTTACCTACCGAAAGAACAACTGTATTAGATATCCGGTCTTACCTATAAAAGGAGTCTAAATCAATTCCTAAGTCACGTAAATGCCTTGTTACGGTGAGAGCTGTATTGGTTGCACCTATGTTTGTCTGTTTGGTATGCGACCACAATTTATTCCGATATGTGTTTATTGCTTCACGCTTATTTTCACAGTGTGTACTAGGATTTTCGGTCGTGTCCGGTGCTTTATAGTTGCAAGCTAAGTTTCTTGAGACCTTCTTTAAGTGATCAATATGTATTTCTTTTTCTTCGTCACTCGATAGTGACTTAATCACCGCCTATTAGCTCTTCTCTTAATTACTCTATATGGGCCTTCAAATTTTGGTGACAGTTTGTTGTCTCTAGTGTGAATGAGGCAAATAGACAATATCACCTATGCTGATGTTTGATTCTTTTGCCTTCTTATTGAATGATTCTGTCATTTCTTCCTTAGACATCATTAACTGTTTCTTTACCCTTGTGTGTACTTCTTGAAATTCACGTAAGCGAAGTTTAGGATAATCGTTATAATTATATATGAGAATTTGCTCGCCTTCTAACGTTTCGTAAGGGAGACGTTTGTCAGACCCGTAAATGATGAAATGAGGTGTATCTCCTATGGATTTATTAATTGCACAATTGAGTGACGCTTCAACTCTTGCGATCCAGTCATCCCAGTTTGCATAATTGTCACTGAGGATGTGCCGTAGTACATCTAATATTTTCTTATTCTGCCTTTCCACCAATCCATTGGAAGCTGGATGGTAGGCCAAGATATTAACCTTCTTAATGTTGTATTGTTTACAAATTTCCTGCAAAATTTCAGAGTTAAGTTCACCACCATTGTCGCTTATTAGCACCTTTGGTGTGGTGAACCTACAGATCACACTATCAATGAATACCCGTGCGACTGTTTCTGCTGTTTTATCCTTAATTGGAACCAAGATCACATATCGTGAGAAATGAGCGGTAGCAACAAACAGATATTGATTGTGATTGGTAGTTAAGGGTAATTTAAGTAAATCAACCGCGACAACGTCCCATGGTTGGTTAGGGACTGGGTATTTACCTAACGGTGCAGGTGATATCGTGTAACCTTTATGTTTCGCACATGACTCACAATTGTCTATGTGAGTATGTATGTCTTTGCGTAACGTTGGCCAGTAATATGACATCCGGGCCTGTCTGACTGTCCTGTCCTTGCCAGGATGTCCTGCATGTGGACTATCGTGTACTGTCCTTAAAATGTGTGGCATCATTGTACTAGGAGTAACTAACTGCCTAAAAATTTTTCTATGGTTTGGTTGTCCTGGATTTACCCTATATAAAGCATTGTTTACCATTGCGAGTTGTTCAAGTGGTACCTGTAACTTGGGTAATGGCACATCATCGCCTGACTCGAGGTGATATATTACTTTGGACCATACTGGGTTCTGTCTTTGTGCCTGTGAGATTTCTTGAATTATGGGGATCGATTCATCCTTCTTGGGGAGTGATTCTCGTGGACTTATTGTAGCGACGTTGGCTAATGGGTTGCGTGATAAGGCATCTGTTTCTACGTTCACTTTGCCTTTTATGTAGTGAATATTTACATTGTAATTCTGGATTTTACATTTCCATCGTGCTCTCCTCCCAGAGAGGAGTTTTTCTTGGAACATGCCCACAAGAGGCTTGTGGTCTGTGTATAGATGAATTTCATATCCGTACACGAGGTCACGGAATTTCTGTAGAGAAAATATTACCGCTAGGGCTTCCAAGTCTGTTACACAGTAATTTTTCTCTGCTCCTTTTATTTGCCTACTGGCAAAAGCAATGGGTTGGTGTTTACCTCGTTTATCCTCTTGCATCAATACAGCACCTAAACCTTTGAGAGAAGCATCTGTGCAAATTATGAACGGCTTTGTGAAGTTAGGATAAGCCAAGCAAGGTGCACATGTAAGTTTATCTTTTAATTCATTAAATGCATTTTTTTGTTCCTCTCCCCACTGAAATACCGCTTGTTTTTTCAGCAGGAGAAATAATGGTTGGGCTATGTGAGAGAAGTGTTGTATAAACGCCCTATAATATCCGGTGAGCCCTAAAAATTGTCTTACTTCATCCACATTTGGGGGTTCTGGGAAATTTCTTACTGCTTTTATTTTGTCCTGAGAGGTGTGGATCCCCTTTGCATCTAGTCTGTGGCCTAAGAATTTTATTTCCTTAAAGTAGAATTTACATTTAGACAGCTTAATTTTTAAACCTGCACTGGCTAACTTGTGTAGTAGCTGATCTAACTTCTGTAGATGTTCTGCTAGTGTGGGTGTTGCAATTATGATGTCGTCCAGGTAGACAAATATACTGTCGCCTAATATTCCAGCCAATACGCTATTCATCAATCGCTGGAATGTGCCAGGATCCGTCATCAATCCCATCGGCATTCTCTTATACTGATAATGGCCACTATCAGTAGAGAAAGCAGTGTACTTGCAGGATTCTGCATCTAATCCTATCTGATAATAGCCGCTTGATAAATCGACTGTAGAAAAGACCATATATTCTGGTCCAGTGTTGTGCAGGACGTCACTTAACAATGGCATGGGAAAACGGTCGGGAATGGTTACCTGATTAAGTTTGCGATAATCAACAACTGCCCTCATCTCACCGTTTTGTTTAGGTACAAAGAAAAGTGGTGTGTTCCATGGGGATACTGAAGGTTCAATGATGTCCAAACTTAACATTTCATCGACATATTGCTTTGCTAGTGCACGTTGCGAGTGAGCAATTCTATATGCTGATACGTAAATCGGTTTTGTCTCGTGTTTTACGTTAATATGGTGTTTGATTAGATTTGTACAACCCAAGTTTTCACCAGGTAATGCAACTGCTTGTCGATGTTTTTCCAGGACGTCTAGTAAATCGTCTGTCACGTCAGAATTATCTGAGCAAACCAAATGCTCCTTTATGCACTCTCTGTCTGTCGAGTTTACTGGACGTTCCCCCTACTGTCACTTCCCGTATAGGGGCTGGGCATATCTCTAACCTACAAATACATGTTCATTTCTTGATCCTCACATCTCCATTCATGGTGTTAGCTAAAATGACATTAGTTTCACGATTTTTATTCAACCAACACAGAGCACTCAGTTAAAAGGCCATTTATTCTAACCGTCTCTTCTAATGCAATGACATTACAATTTCTAAGCTGACTTTTGATCGTGATTTTCGTGAATGATTTTGGTGGTAGAATTACATCATAATTAATGCTTGCTGGGTAAATAAGCGAGTCACGATTGGTTTGTGGTTGTGTGAGAAAGTCCTTACGTCCATTTTCTTTGAGTCGTTGTACGTCGGACTCATCTATTTTGGTTTTGTGTGTAATCGTTCTTGTGACGCTAGTTTTCCTATAACTGCTGGTTGTATTATCAGGAGATGAAATTTCCTCAATGAATTCGCTGTCATAATGAATTCCATTAAAATGTGGCATCAGTATTATAGTTTCTTTTCTCATCGTGTTTAATCCAACTAAACCACTTCCTCTGATTGATAATTTTTCTACTACATAAAAGGTGGTAGTGAATGATTTTGTGGTCTCTGTGAACTTCATGTTTAACTCAGTCATACCAATAACTGGTATTTCTTTACCATCCACTGTGTGCAAATGAAAGTCTGAGTTTTCCAGAAATGTCACTTTTCTTCTCTTTCTAAAAATTCTTTCTAACTCATCTTGTGTTATTAAGTTCACTGGTGAGCCTGAATCCAAAAATAATGAAATCTCTTCCTCCTCACATACAGCAGGTACCAAAATGCTTTCGTCTCCAAAGAGACTTCCTATGTTGACTGTTTATTCGGATGTTTTACGTGTCGTCGTCTTTTGTGCTGGTACGACCTTCCCCCGACCTATGGACGGATATCAATCTTTCTACTGTTTTACATTCTGACGTCCAGTGACCTACACACCTATGGTGTCTGCAATATGCTTCGAACCCTTTTGCTTTTTCCCTATCCTCCTTTGTTCTGATATAACATTCAGCTTTTGTGTGCCTAGGTTTTGCGCAATAGTAACAGAGTGTGTTACTTGAGCTGAACCTACGAGGTGATCTTCCATTTGTGTGTCTTTGTGTTGATCGATGTCTACTGGGACTCCTGTCAAACTTTTGTACCGCCCTGTTGCCTGGTGTGCGAGAGCGAGTCCTTGAGCTAACATGGCTGTGTGTTTGTTTCTGAACTGGACGTGATTGTCTGTGGTCCTTGGCAGGACTTGAATTATTTATCCCTGCTACTATTTCTGGTACTCTGATTCCTGGTTTGGTGAGCTGTGATGTGTCAGTGACACCAGCTTTACTGCAGTTTAATTCCACTTCATAAATGAAATCAAGTAAGCACATTCCTGGATTATATGGGATGGTTTTAGCTATTTTCAGCACCCTGTCAGAAAACTGACATAGGGCTGATATATAGCCAATGATGTCAACGACATGCACTGGTGACATCTCACCATCCTGTGTGACCCAGTTTGAGTTTTCTAGGCTAGCTAACAAGGTTTTCTTAATAGTGGAAATATCTGATGTTATATCTCCTAGATCTGAGCCTGAGTGTGTTTGCCTAAGGAAGTCTGCAATTTTGTGTAATTCTGGGGTTATACCACCAAGAAAATTCTTGCCTCTCGAGAATTTCCTGAGAAATTCTGCCTTAAATTCCTCGAATTTTGTGGTTCTTATCAACTTATCAGAACGTAATAAATTGCCGGCAGGGCATCGTTCTTGGTTTAGTCTAGCTGAAAAAACAGCTATTTTCCCTTTTTCGTCCGTAATGTTTCGCCTAATGAAATACTGCTGGCAGTGTTCAGTGAGGGTGTTCACGTCTATTTTGTCTTTTTCTGTACCAGAGAATTTTGGTAGTTCACTCTCTTCATGACAAATGTACACTGGAAAGGGATTATTACTGGAATTCTGTGGAGAAAGCATTGCACTCGTGCTTACTGTTTTTGTGTTATCCATCTTTACAGTTTTTGTTTTGCAATCGTCATTTACTGGCAATTTATATGTTTTTCCTGACCTTAATACTCTATGGTCTATGTTATAGTAGACGTGAGGAAAAGTTGTATAATGTTCACTATCTACATCTGAAAATTCTGACCAAGTGTCATCATCATTTACTTCAACGTATGTTGGGTCTGTTTGTTGTTCTTTATCTAGCTTATGTTTTGTTTCCTGAGTTTGGTTTTCTGCTGGTTCCTCTGTATTTGATGGTGTCTCGATATTTATATTATGTTGATCGTCTTCTGGTGTTTGTGTAAGAGATACAGTTGATCCTTCGGGCACTAATAATGGAACTCTACTCAGCATAATGGGACCACTTACTACTTTATATGTTACCCATCTCGCATATGTCAGTGTAAATTGTGTAATTGTGTAATTGGTGAATTGTTAACTAATACAACCTTGGTTAGAATAAATTAACTCACTAGAACAGTTGTGGAGATACAGCCGTGGTATGACGAAAGAGGTGTTGTTGTTGAAGGTCAACACGTCAGCATCGTTGTCATCACTGAGGTAGGCAGATACTCGCTCTAGATGTCTCACACTTCCTGTTGAGGTGGGTCCTTGTTATGATGCGTCAGCACTCGATGTC
>JAGKTI010014146.1:0-22062 GCA_018397915.1 Birgus latro
ACACACACACACACACACACACACACACACACACACACCAGGAGATCCAGAATTTAAAACGAGAAAATATTGAATTACGGAGAAATCTAGAAGAAAGCAGTAACCAAACAGAGAAGGTAAGTAGTGTGTTAGAAGAGCAAAAGGCAAAATGGGCACATGTGGAAGAAGAACAGAAAGAAGTAGTCAGTTTAAGGGAAATTATTCAGGAAGAAAGGGAAATGAACAAGAAAAAAATGGAAGAAAATGTAGTGAAAATATTGAAGAAAAAAGAGAAAATAGTGAGAGAAACAGTAGAAAGGAACAGATGTGTGATAATATTTGGAAACAGGGAAGAAGAAGAAAAAGTTAGGTCTGTGAGACTCGAGAGAGACTCAAATCAGGTGAGGCAAATATTGGACAAGATCGATCCCGAAGGAAACAAGTGGGAAAAAGAAATTGAGGAAGTAAGGAGGATAGGGCCATATAAGAAAGGGGAAGCAAGACCAATGAGAGTTAAGATGTCTTCAGAAAGTGTTGTAAATGACATACTTAAGGTGACCTGGAAACTAAGTAAAGAGGCAGGAATGGAAAATATTATAGTAAGAAAAGACTTGAATGAAGAAGAAAGAGAAGTCTTAAAATCTTTGAAGGACCAAGTAAAGGAAAAAAATGACAGGAGGACAGAGGAAGAACGTAAAACTTTTTTTTGGAGAGTGATGGATATGAAGGCAAGGAAGTGGTATGTGAAGAACTAGACGTGAAGGAAACAAAGGGGATGGATATGAATATGAAAAAGAGAAGAACGAGTAAAGATAACAACAGTGCAGCAAATCTGAGCATCATGTATAGTAACGTAGATGGATTAATATCTAAGAAAGGGGAAATTGGAGACTACTTAAATGAAAATAAACCTGAAATTGTTTGCCTAGTAGAGACTAAATTGCCCCGAGATGTCGATATAAAATTATTTGGCTGGAATAATTATAAGATTTGGAGGAAGGACAGAGAAGGCAAATTTGGGGGAGGAATAGTGATATTAACCCATAATGACCTAAGAGAAGAATATAGAAATTGAAAATACTAAGGCTGAACTTTTGGGAGTTGAAATAGAGGACAATTATGGAGAAAAAACGGATGTAATAGTTTTTTATATGCCCCCCAAAACTAGGGCATGGACAAAGGAAGATTACGAACAGTTAATAAGTGAATCCATTATTAGGCTAGAAATGTTAATTGAACGAAGAAATAGAATAATATTAATGGGAGATTTTAACTGTAGAGAAGTTGATTGGGAAAGTATGGATGCTGGGAACAATGAAGAATCATGGGGAAATAAATTAATGGAATTGATGATGGAAAACATGTTAACCCAGTTGATCAAAGAAAACACAAGGATTAGGGGTGTTGATGAACCATCCAGGCTTGACCTATTATTCACAAAGGACCGAAATGATGTGAGGAACATAACCTACCATTGCCCCTTTGGTAAAAGTGATCATCTGGTAATTGAGATGGATGTGGTAGGAGTGAGGGAAGGAGAAAGAGATGAAAAACACAGAGAAAATAGATACAATTATGGGAAGGCAGACTTTGCTTCCCTGAGAAACTTTTTCCAAAATGTAGAATGGAGTAAAATGAATATGATCACAAATGTTGATGAGAAATATGAGTTTTTGATAGAAGTATATAAAACAGGAGTTACTAAGTATGTCCCAAAATTTTCTGCAGCTATGGAAAGGAAGAAAGAATGGTTTAACAACAGATGTAGGATGGCACAAGAGGCAAGAAAAAAAGCATGGAAGAAAGTGAGAAGAAGGTATAGTGAAAGGGCCTGGGAGGAGTACAAGCAGGTTAGAAATGAATATGTAAGGATACGGAGAGTAGAGGAAAGGAAATACGAAAAAGATATTGTATCTAACTGTAAAAAAGAGCCAAAACTATTTTATAGGTTTGTAAATGGCAAAATGAAAGTTAAGGACAGTATAATACGACTGAGGGATGGAGATGAAACATACGAAAGAGAGGAAGACTTGTGTGAAATAATGAACAACAAGCTACAGTCAGTTTATGTATTGGAAGACGAATTTAGGGAGCCTGAAATGGAACCCAGGCTGACGAGAATGACCGAAATTACAGTTGACATGGATGAGGTGCTACAGCTGATGAAGGATTTGGATGTGAGAAAAGCAATGGGACCAGATGGTGTGGCTGGATGGATCCTGAAGGAATGTGCCGACCAGTTAGTGTGGCCAGTTTATGTCATTATCAAAACCTCGCTTGAAAAGGGACAGTTACCTAAAGATTGGAAAAGAGCAAGTATTGTGCCAATCTTTAAGGGAGGAGATAGGGAGGATCCACTTAATTATAGACCTGTGTCACTTACTAGTATTGTTTGTAAAATCTGTGAGAAAGTTATTAGAAAAAGATGGATAAAGTATTTAGAAGAAAATGAAGTGATAACACCAAGACAGTTTGGTTTTAGGGAAGGAAGATCATGTATTACTAACCTACTAAGTTTCTACAGTAGGGTAACAGATGTCATACAGGAGAGAGAGGGATGGGCAGACTGTGTCTATCTGGATCTTAAGAAAGCATTTGACAGGGTACCCTATAAGAGACTACTGTGGAAGTTGAGGACATTTGGAGGGGTGCATGGGAAACTATTAAAGTGGATGGGAGATTATTTGATAGGAAGGCAGATGAGAACAGTAATAAGAGACAAGGTATCACAATGGAGAAATGTGACTAGTGGAGTACCCCAGGGCTCTGTCTTGGCCCCAGTAATGTTTCTGATATATGTAAATGATTTGCCAGAGGGTTTGAATAGTTACATGAGTATGTTTGCAGATGATGCTAAAATTATGAAACATATTAAATGTATTGATAGTTGTAAAGAACTGCAAGAGGACTTGGACAAAATACACGGCTGGAGCCAGACTTGGAAAATGGACTTTAATGCCAAGAAGTGTCATGTATTAGAAATGGGTATAAGTGAAAGAAGACCACACTGGACATATAAAATGGGCAATGAGATGATTAGTAAAAGAAAGGATGAGAAAGATTTGGGAGTGATTATTCGGGATGACTTGTCACCAGAAAAGCATATAAACAAAATTATTGGGGGAACTTATGGATTACTGACCAACATGAGAGTGGCTTTTAATTATATGGATGAAGATATGTTGAGGGAGTTGATAGTGACCATGATAAGACCAAGACTAGAGTATGCGACGGTGGTATGGTCACCTCATTTGAAGAAGCATATTGATAAACTAGAAAGGGTCCAACGGATGGCAACGAAGATGATACCGTGTTTAAGGGAACTCACCTACGAGGAGAGATTGGAAAAACTGAAGTTACCAACATTGCACGAGAGAAGGGAAAGAGGTGACTTGATCACGATATTTAGAAATGTAAGAGAATTGGAAAGGGTGGATAGAGAGGATCTTTTTGTGTTGGATGATGGAAGAACAAGAGGTCATGGCTTCAAGTTGAGGAAAAGTAGATGTCTTAATGATCTCAAAAAGTTCAGTTTCCCGAATAGAAGCATAAGTATTTGGAATGACTTAGACGAACAGGTGGTGCAGGCGAAAAACATTCACGTATTTAAAACTAGATTAGATGAATGTAGATATGGAGACGGGACAACACGAGCTTAGCTCAATTCCTGTATACTACAAATAGGTAAATACAAATAGGTAAATACACGCTCACACACATGCTCACTCAAACGTGTGCACGTGTGCATATACACAGACACACACACACACACACACACTGAAGGAAAGATGGTAAATCAAAGACAGAGTGTGAATGTCTTATGATGATGTGTATGTATGAACAATCATAAGTAAGCTACTAGTGTTTGTGTGTATAAATGATGCCCAGATTCATGTAACTTCAGATCAAACTTTTAGCATGTTGAGAAACTCTGTAACCAAAAGGTGTTGCTTACATCAGCCAGAAAACCTTCATTGCTAAGCTTTTCAGAGTAAATAAAATTTACTTGACTGAAGATTGTCTTAAAATATAGAAAAACATTACATTTTTAGTGTGAAATTTGAGCCACTATAGTACACTGTATTTATGTATATGGGTGGCATACATTTAACTTACTTATTCATGCTAAATTGTCATGATATGTGATTTTAATCATGATATATGCAAGAACAGTCCTTGATTACTAGTGAGCTAAGTCCAGTCTCAGGAATTAGTGCAGGCATTCTGGTACCACTATATATTAACTATGTAGGCTGGTCTGGCCTGGAGTTGGCTAATGATCAGAATGTTATATACTGTCATGACTAGATGCTTGGATACTGTGTGTGTTTTATATACAGTTAATTACCAAGATTTGGCCCAGTTTTAAGAAGTAAAAATGTTATATGTTTACTACTTGCATATTGACTGAATGATATATACTCGTAGGCAGAGCTGGGCGCGTCCACAATCACTTTCGCAAACCGCAAATTCTGCAGTTATGGAAATGTGATTTTGTCTGCGGATTTGCATTTACAACAAATTTTATGCAAATTTGCGGTTTTGCGTTTGCAGAAGTACTTCCGCAAACGCTAACCCCCCCTGCAAACCAGCCTAACCTCTGAGAACTTTGAACAGTTTGTTTTTATGATGGTAACATGGACCTGCTCAAGATGGAGTTGTCTCAGTTGTTGGAGGAGTCTGACTATGACTGAGGAGTGAGGACTGAGTAGGTTTGAGCTGAGGAATGTAGGTGGACTGGTGTCAGCTTGTAAGTGTGAGTTGTGAAGTGTGATAATTTGTTTATCTACAGTAGTGAATGCTTTACTTTTGTTTTGTAGTAAAAGCAGTCTAATACTGTATACTAATTTAATGATATTTAGGATACTGTATATATTTTAGATTTACTATAAATATATGGTAATTTTATATATCCCATTCAGTACTACAGACAATTTCCAAACTTCATAAAGTCACCTATTGTTAGTCAGAATAGAGTAAATAAAGATATAATTGTAGTGGATGAGTAACCAGTGGTGATTTTTAATCCCTTGATTGTAGTGGATGAGTAACCAGTGGTGAATTTTAATCCCTTGATTCTGAAAAAATATCATCCTGAACTTAATAAAATCCTCTAATGGTGTCCATAATATAATGAAACTGGTGCTGTGGTTCTGAAGGGATACAAGTAGTTTGTGTTTTTGCATTTGAGGAACTGCAAATTTCAAGAAGTTTATGGATTTGCGGTTGTGGATGGTAATGGTTTGAGTATGCGGATTTGCAGTTGTGGAAGTGAAATTTCGTTTGCAGTGACCAGCTCTGCTTGTAGGGAAGCACAAACGTTACTGTATGTACTTGATGTTGTTTCATATTATTTGGCCAATGGTAAGAACTACTTTTAAGTACAGGTGTGTCTTCACATTTGAAAATACAATATAAAAGTTTAATACAGTTATCACTTTATTGGTTGTATAAAATAAAAATGCAGATAATAAAGCTAAAGGAATTGTGATATTTCAGTGTAGTTTAATATGTTATTAAACTGTGTATCATTCAGTAAAGTGCCAGCATTTTTTTACGTTAGTTAAAAGTAGACTTGCAAGTAATGACCAAGTTCAGCACTCAGCTCCTTAAAGTCTAAGAAAGGTTGCAATAATTTAGCTGTGCATATTTTTTATTATATATATTTTACTGAAGGTTAATAGAAAAAATGAAAAGAAATTGTTTATCTGCTCACAGCTCTTGTACCATCAGAAATAAACATTAACCATAAGTCATACCACTGAGTATGTATGAGGGTGTTAAGGCTGCAGTATGTGTGGATGATGAACCGAATGAATTTTTCCATTTGAAGGTTGGATTGAAACACGAGTGTGTCATGTCTCCATGGTTGTTCAATCTGTATAAAGATGGGGTTATAAAAGAGATACAAGGTTGGGCACTGGATGTTGGAGCGGCCCCAGTGAGAGAGGGCAGTGTTTGGAAACCCCCTTTACTGTTGTTTGCAGATGATACTGTGTTGTTAAGTGAAGACGAAGAGGAGCTGCAAGGCTTGGTGGATAAGTTTGGGAGAGAGTGTAAGAAACGGAATCTAGAGGTGAATGTAGGGAAGAGTAAAGTGATGGTTTTCAAGAAAAGTGAAGTCTGTGAATGTACAGTGAGATTGGATGGGAACGATATGGAGAATGTGAGTGCATTCAAGTACAGTACTTGGGTAGTGTGATGAGCAAGGATGGAAGTTTGAAGGGTGAAGTGCTTGAAAGGGTACACCAGGGAAGAAAAGTTGCTGGTTACTTGAAAGCAGTGATAAGAAACAGGGAAGTGAGCATGGAAGTGAAGAAGCTGCTACATGACAGTATTGTGATACCAACTCTGACATATGGAAGTGAAGCTTGTACCTTGTTGGAGGGACAGAAGTCAAGAGTGAGGGCAGTGGAAATGAGTTATTTGAGAGGAGCACGTAGAGTCATATGGAGAGACAGACCGACAAATGAGGAAGTGAAGGAATGTTGTGGTGTGGATGTGGATGTGATAGGAAGCATTTGGAAAAACATATTGAGGTGGTTTGGCCATGTGGAGAGGATGAAGAGTGAGAGACTGACGACAAGAGTGTATGTGAGTGAGGTGGAGGGGGGGAGAGGGAGAGGGAGAAGGAGGCCAAGGATGAGATGGAGGGATGGAGTGGAGAGGTATATGAGAGGGGGGAGTGAGCTGGGAGCAGGGCAATGAAATGACGGGGGACAGAGCAACATGGAGGCGACTTGTTTGTGGCCACCCCTTACGTTATTAAGGCGTCTGGCAATAGAGATAGATAGACATACCACTGATGGACACCGCCTATGTAGCTGCATGTGTAGTTGTGTACCGCATGACTCGCAGTTTGTGTATCGCGTGACTCGCAGTTCCTACCTGTCAGTCACAGCCGCTCGACAGAGGATTGCTGTGTAGATATTGATTTTGTGTCGAGTTTCATGCCAACCATGCTGACTACGGCAGTATAATATTAAGGTCTAAATACTATACTCCATATGTTTTAGTGGTAGGTGGGGGTGCTTACCACCCACTCTCTCGATGTAGTGCTGCTGTTGAAGGGCTGCCCTTCCCTCTTTTCCTTCCGTCTCTCCAGCCTTCTTGTGATGTCCTCCTTTCCTTCTTTCTTTCCTCTTCTTTCTGTCTGTGGCTTACTCTACACTGAATAACAAGCCAAATGGTTTCCTGTACACCGGGAAACCATTTACTACGCTGGGTGGTAACAGTGTAACCAAAGTATGGCTGCTGGTGGTTTAGTGGGTAATTAAGGTGCTCCAATCGGATTGAGCCTTTGCAGGTTTATATCCAAGGGGTGGTTGGGGTTTATTGCTCACATAATGCCATTCAGGGATGAGTGAGGCTGATCACTCTCATCTTAAATGTCAGGACCAACTTGCCTGGCCCTGGGCTCCTATGCAATTCATATAGGGCAACACAGGATTAGGTGATGTATATATGTATGCATATGTTTTAGTTCAAGCATTTTACCATTAAATAGACCATGAGAAGGATGTGGGATATGACTTTATTTTTGGAAAATAATCATAATTTCAACCTTAGGTCACATCAGAAATGGTGGAGAAGTAAGTGCTACAAGATGGACGTGTCATGTCTCCATGATTGTTCAATCTGTATATGGATGGGGTTATAAAAGAGATACATGGTAGGGCAGTGGATGTTGGAGCAGCCCTAGTGAGAGAGGGCAGTGTTTGGAAGCTCCCTGTACTGTTGTTTGCAGTTGATACTGTGTTGTTAAGTGAAGACGAAGGGGAACTGCAAGGCTTGGTTGATGAGTTTGGGAATGTGTGTAAGATACAGAATCTAAAGGTGAATGTAGGAAAGAGTAAAGTGCTGGTCTTTTGTGAGAAGTGAAGTCAGTGAATATACAGTGAGACTGGATGGGAAGGATATGGAGAATGTGAGTGCATTTAAGTACTTGGGTAGTGTGATGATTAAGGATGGAAGTTTAGAGGGTGAAGTGCTTGAAAGGGTGCAGCAGGGAAAAAAGATTGCTGTGTCACAAATTTCCTACATCGTGAAATTATGTATCGTAAATCGTGACATTGGGTGATTTGTAGGAATGATGAATAGTTCTGAAATCCGTGAGAATTCGCCATTCTCTTAACCGTCCACTCGTATACTTATATTTGCATCAGATTTTCAAAACTTTCGTCATTGTCTCACGAGAGACTGTTTTTATGTACAGACAGTGCATTCCTCTGAGCGATAATTTCTGAATTGTCGTTTCCTTGCACTTGCCTCCCTGGCCGTTAGTTGGCCACGCCTCTTTCACACGTCCCTTACATTGGACACTCAGACACAGTCTTCCCTTAGCAGTCACGAAGAGCGGGTTTGCGATACCCAACGCGGATAGTTTTCCTCTAGTGATCTTGAACATCCTGCAGTATCGGCGTTTTCCCGAATCTTCCACCAACTTGGTGATTGACTATAGCAGCGACAGTCTCATCTCCAATGACCAGTATTTCTTTTGTTTTTCCTAGGTTTAAGGTTTTTTTATTATTTAGCTCAGTGCATTATTTAGCTATTGGTTGAGTGCTTGAGTGAGTGCATTTCCCTTTCTTTGATTTTGAATAGATTCATGTAACGTAAATTTATTTTCTTGTAATTGATAAATTTACAGTTTGTTTTCTTGAGCTTTGTTAAATGTAACAGTCGTGTTTGATTTCACCACATATTTAGTACACTTTTGCTGCTCCGAGTTAGCACAACTCCTTATATTAATCACAACTGGTACTTAGGCCAGCTCTTGGTATTAATTCTTAAATCCGTTGTGCGAGCTAGGAGTTTGGCTCAACCAAGATCCTGTTTATTATTATTATTATTATTTTTTGAATGTTAAGGGGTGAACTAACTTTCTCAGAGGCCAACAGTACAGTAATACAGCCTTCTTGAGCATTTAGTCTCTGCTGTGTACTGTTGAGAAAGTTTATAAATTCTCGACTCTAGAGAATTGGCGAAGTAAGCCAGCATAAAAGTGAAATCGCCACTTGATTTCACGAGTCGATTCTCTCGTGATAATCGACCAAAGGGTTATTTTCATTTCCCTCATGACATCTGGTGTCACATTTTTTTATTATATAAAGTTTAATTCATTTTCCCCCTGACATGCTGGTTCCTTGAAAGCAGTGATAAGAAACGGGGAAGTGAGTATGGAAGTGAAAAGCTACTACATGACAGTATTGTGATACCAACTCTAACACTTGGAAGTGAAGCTTGGACCTTGTTGGAGGGACAGAAGTCAAGAGTGAGGGCAGTGGAAATGAGTTATTTGAGAGGAGCATGTGGAGTCACATTGAGAGAGAGACTGACAAATGAGGACGTGAAGGAATGTTGTTGTGTGGATATGGATGTGATAGGAAGCATTAGGAGAAACACATTAAGGTGGTTTGGCCATATGGAGAGGATGGAGAGTGAGAGACTGATGAGGAGAGTGTATGTGAGTGAGGTGGAGGGGGGGGAGAGGGAGGGGAAGGCCAAGGATGAGATGGAGGGATGGAGTGGAGAGGTATATGAGAGAGGGGGGTGTGAGCTGGGAGCAGGGCAATGAAATGGCGGGGGACAGGGCGACATGGAGGCGATTTGTTTGTGGCCACCCCTTATGGGATTAAGGCATCTGGCGATAGACAGATAGATAGAAGAATTTTAAGAGTCTAGTGTCATTGGATAAAACAACCATTTATTTACCTTGATCCTTTCTCAGCCAGTTCCGATTACCGAGTAATTTTTCCATTCCAGTACAGATGCCATTATTAATTGCCATTTGCATGCCAGTTTACATTACTGTCTGTCGTCCAGTATTGCTTTCTTGCTGTGAAAAAATTTCAGACAAATTTTGATAAATTTTGTGGTAGACAATAGGGGAGTAAAGTGTATACCATATGTACTGTAGCAGTCAGTTTTTGCATACTCCTAGAGCTCCACTGCTCTAAATGCTTATGGTGTGCTTGAAGCTCCAAAAAGCAACTTTTCTGGAAGCCAAGAGATGCCACTTTGTATTAAATGTTATTAGTTACCCTCAGTATTGGTTGTGAAAGAGGTCTCATAATTCAAATACTTGGAGGAGGAGAAATATCTTTTTTCATATGAGAGAGCTATGACTAAAGAAATAAGATTTCCTGAAAAAGTGACATATAATAGATATTATTAGCCATTATCAGGGAGGGTAGGAGGGTTTAGAGGCAGGAGACAGTGGAATAGAATGAGTGACAAAGAGAAGCAGCAGTATCAGAAACAGTGGAGAGAGAATCAAAGACAGAGTGCTGAAGTGAGGAGAGTTGAGTGGCATTACCACAGTTAATGAAGATAGAGAAGTGAGGTACCAATTACTGAATGATCAAGAGATATTTGCAAAATTATGGAAGAAGTATATAATGCACCTTAATGTATATTTATGGAGGAACGAAGTGAGGCTTGCTTAATATGGTATTGGGAATTTTTATTAAAAAACAGTAGGTATTAGAGATTCGTACCAGATGTTGGTAAACCTCATTACCAGTATGGTTTTTTTCTGCCATTATGTGAATCAGTTCTGCCTCCCCTGGACGGGTGTAGTGTATCAAATCCATCGCCAAGCTTTATAAGCACATAATTAATGCATATTTAACATGAAAAATGTAAAATCCCACTACTTTTATGTACTACTAAATGATATTATTAACGCATCTTTAGCATGAATAATGTAGAATCACACCATATTATTATGTAGTACTAAATGATATTATCATATAATATAAATCAAACTTTTCAAGGTACAGGTATTCATTTTTGTGTTTCACCAAGAACAAAAGTTTGTATACTGTACTTTACAGTCGATGTAATTATCAGAGTTACAGTTTCTGTTTCCAGTTATTCTTTCCGGTGGTTGATAACTGCTGGGTTCACTATGATATCTCATCATCTGGACCTCCTTTCCCACCCTAGGACAGGGTGAGGAATAACACCATCCATACAGCCCAAGTTTGCCCAGTTCAGTGGGCCATACTTCCATTCACTCTTCATTCAAGCCCCTGGAATCCTGGCTCTATCTGATTTGCCAAAAACTTTCACCACATTCTGTAGCTTCACATAAACGTATCCGATAGAGTCAGTCGATATCTACAAAGAGAAAATTCTGTATTAATGCTATAAATTAATGTACTAACAGAATGTGAATTGATACATATCATGTATTGGTTCAGCATATTGATGATAAGTATCGTATGAGTTCAGTTAAACATTGTAAATCACTTGTAGCTAGTATATAGTGATGTTGTGGTTTATTGGACAGTATAAAATTGCTCTAACTCTGTAGGCTGCTAATCGAAACACCTAGTAGCAACTTTATAGTGATATGGTTTACTGGACAGTATACCTGTACCATTTTTCAAACTACAGACTGCAGCAGTAGCCCTGTCAGCATTGATACAGGCCATGGCAGAAATGGACATCGTGGCCATCACTCGGCGAATATACAGTCGAAACAGCAATCCTGTGATGGGTGCCCTTTTTCCTGAGATAACCAAAGATTATGAGGTAAGTTAGCATAGTAGATGTAGTCAAGTTTTGATATAAAGTACTGTATTGTTAAATTTGTTAAATACCGGTATATATAAGGAAACGGTGACATAAAAAAAAAATTTAAATAGTAATGCAGAACCAGTGTTCAACCTTCTGTGGCCGAGCTGATGGAATTCATTGGGACTCACAGGCCGGCCCCAGCACCAATTTTTCAAGTTTCAAAAATCATTCTCCCCCCCTCCCTTTCCCTTGCCAAATTGAAGAAAAATGTCAGTTGCACCTAGCATTGCAATTTTTAGCTTCCTAGACCTATACTGTACTTTGCAGTGACGTGCAAAAAATTTCATCAGATGACTGCATAATTGCCTGTGAAAACTAAGCATGGGTGTGAAAAAAATATCTCTATCTATCTATCTAGCTATTGCCAGACGCTTTAATCCCGTAAGAGGTGGTCACAAACTAATCGCCTCCATGTCGCCCTGTCCCCATGCCATTTCATTGCCCTGCTCCCAGCTCACACCCCCCTCTCTCATATACCTCTCCACTCCATCCCTCCATCTCATCTTTGGCCTCCCCCTCCCTCTACTCCCCTCCCCTCCACCTCACTCATATACACTCTCCTCATCAATCTCTCACTCTTCATCCTCTCCACATGGCCAAACCACCTTAATGTGTTTCTCCCAATGCTTCCTATCACATCCACATCCACACCACAACATTCCTTCACATCCTAATTTGTCAGTCTGTCTCTCCATGTGACTCCACATGCTCCTCTTAAATAACTCATTTCCACTACTCTCACTCTTGACTGTTGTCCCTCCAACAAGGTCCAAGCTTCACTTCCAAGTGTTAGAGTTGGTATCACAATACTGTCATGTAGGAGCTTTTTTACTTCCATGCTCACTTCCCTTTTTCTTATCACTGCTTTCAAGGAACCAGCAACCCTTCTTCCCTATTGTACCCTTTCAAGCACTTCACCCTCTAAACTTCCATCCTCATCTCACTACTCAAATACTTAAAAGGATTCACATTTTCCATTTCCTCCTCATCCAGCCTCACTGTACATTCACTGACTTCACTTCTCTCGAAGACCATAACTTTACTCTTCCCTACATTCACCTTTAGATTCCGTTTCTTACACACTCTCCCAAACTCAGTCACCAAGCCTTGCAGCTCCCCTTCATCTTCACGTAAAAACACAGTGTTATCTACAAACAACAGTACAGGTAGTTTCCAAACACTGCCCTTTCTTACAAGGGCAGCTCCATCATCCACTGCCCTACCTTGTATCTCTTTTATAACCCCATCCATATACAGATTGAACAGTCATGGAGACATGACACATCCTTGTTTCAATCCAACCTTCAGACAGAAAAATTCACTCAGTTCTCTATCCACACGCACTGCAGCCTTAACACCCTCATACATACTCTTTGTGGCCTTCAGCAATTTCCCATCTACTCCATATATTCTTAATACTTTCCACAATCCTTGTCTATCCACCCTGTCATATGCTTTCTCCAAATCCATAAAGGCTGCATGTAACTTGTTTCCCTTCTCTAGAAACTTTTCCACTATAGATCTAAGAATGAATATCTGATCTACACAACCTCTTCCCTTCCTAAAACCCCCCTGTTGTTCTCCAACTAATTCCTCTGTTATTTCCCTAACTCTGTCAATAAGTATCCTGCCATATACTTTTCCTATTACACTAAGAAGGCAAATGCCCGTATGATTACCATACACTTCCTTTTCCCCTTTTCCTTTGTATAGAGGAATAATTATACCTGACTTTTCACGGAAGAGATAGGCGCAGTGTGTGAGGTAGTTTTTGGAGTGAGGAGGAGATGCCGGGGTGTGCAAGGGACAGCATGGTGGAATGATGAGGTGAAACGAGCTGTGGAACCAAAGAAGAAGGCATATAGTGAATGGCTAGCGAGCAGAGGTAGGGGAGAAAATGAGAGAGGGAGGAGAGAGGTATATGTGAGATGGAGAAGAGGTGAAGAGATTGGTGAAGGAGAGTAAGAAGAAAGTGGATGAGGAGTTTAGGAGGTATCTGAGTGTAAAATGGAGGGAGAGTTAGAAATTGTTTTGGAAGGAGGTAAAGAAAGTAAGACAGTGTGGAAGGGGATATAGGAGGGGAGTGAAATATGGGAATAATAGATTGCTGGTGGAGAAGAGAGAGAAATTGAGGAGATGGAAGAAGCACTTTGAGAAGTTGTTGAATGTAGAGAGTGAGAACAGTATAAGTGGTTGGGGAATGGCTGGGAGAAGAAGAGGTGAGAGGAGGGAATAAGAGATCAGTAGGGCAGAAGTAGTGGAAGCAATGAAGAAGATCAAGATGGGAAAGGCCCCAGGAATTGATGGAGTGTGTGGTGAAATGCTGAAGTATGGGGGTGAGATTCCTGTGGAGTGGACATGGAAGTTGTGTAGATTGGTTTGGGAAGAGGGAAGGGTTCCAGAAGACTGGAAATCAGGTATAATTGTTCCTTTAAATAAAGGAAATGGGGAGAGAGAAGTATGTGGTAACCATAGGGGTATTTGCCTTCTTAGTGTGACTGGAAAAATATATGGTAGAATACTTATTGATAGGGTTAGGCATATAACAGAGGAGTTAGTTGGAGAAGAACAAGGGAAAAGGGTGTGTAGATCAGATATTTGTTCTAAGATGTTTAGTGGAGAAATATCTAGAGAAGGTAAAGAAAGTGTATGCTGCCTTCATGGACTTGGAGAAAGCTTATAACAGAATAGATAGGCAAGGTATGTGGAAGGTATTAAGAATATATGGAGTGGAGGGGAAATTGTTGAGTGCTGTGAAGAGTATGTACAAAGGAGCTAGGGCTAATGTGTGAGTGGATGGTGAGCTGAGTGAGTTCTTTGATCCAAATGTGGGACTGAAACAGGGTTGTGTGATGTCTCCATGGCTGTTTAATATATACATGGATGGGGTTGTAAAGGAGGTGCAAGGTAGGGCAATGGAAGTGGGAGTGGCTCTAATGAATGAGGGTGAGTTGTGGAAGATTCCGGTGTTGTTGTTTGCTGATGATACAAGTTTATTGAGTGAAGATGAATGGGAGTTGCAAGGTTTGGTGAATGAATTTGAGACAGTGTGTAAGAAGAGGAATCTGAAAGACAATGTAAACAAGAGTAAAGTTATGGTGTTTGAGAGGAATGAAGTCACAGAATGCACAGTGAAGTTGGATGATGAGGATATGGAGAATGTGAGTGCATTCAAATACTTGGGTAGTGTGATGAGTAAGGATGGAAGTTTTGGGTACAGCAGAAGGGAGGTTGTTGTTTCACTGAAAGCAGTGATGAGAAATAGGGAGGTGAGTGTGGAAGTCAAGAAGTCACTGCATGATAGTACCATGATCCTTACCCTGACGTATGGAAGCGAAGCATGGACCTTGCTAGAGAGTAACAAGTCAGGAGTGAGAGCAGTGGAAATTAGTTACTTGAGAGGAGCATGTGTAGTGACATGGAGGGACAGGTTGACGAATGAAAAAGTAAAGGAATGTTGTGGGGTGGATGTGGATGTGGTTGAGAAGATTAGGAGAAGTACACTGAGTTGGTTTGGACATGTGGAGAGAATGGGGAATGAAAGACTGACTAAGAGGATGTATGCAGGTGGGGTGGAGGGAGGGAGAAGGAGGAGAAGACCGAGGATGAGGTGGAGGGATGGAGTTGAGAGGTATATGAGGGAGGGGGGAGTGAGTGGGGGGAGGGTAAGCAAATGGTGGGTGACAGAGCGACTTGGAGGCGTATTATCTGCGGCCACCCTTTGCGGGATTAGGGTATCGGGCTATAGATAGACAGATAGATGCTATTAGTAACAGTGACTACTTTTTGACTATTTTTTGGCCATCTTCATGCCATAAAAACTATCTTTGCTGTCATCACAGTACTGTACATCATACTGCAAGTGATTTCCCTACTCTCACTCATTGGGATGGATAAGCAGCTTCCAAGTGATGGCATTAGGTGGTGCACAGCAGTTCACTCTGTTCGCATGCTATGAAGAGAGTTGTTGGACCTCAGGGAAGTGGCTGAATATTCATTTATTTATTTATTTATTTTTTTCCGTATAGTCTTTGTTGTTTATGTAAGACAAATTAACCATTTTATGTTTTGTTTTGAGAGGATGGAGAGTGAAAGACTGACGAGGAGAGTGTATGTGAGTGAGGTGGAGGGAGGGAGAGGGAGGGGGAGGCTGAGGATGAGATGGAGGGATGGAGTGGAGAGGTATATGAGAGGGGGGGTGTGAGTTGGGAGCGGGGTAGTGAAATGGCGGGGGACAGAGCGACATGGAGGCGATTTATTTGTGGCCACCCCGTGCGGGATTGAGGCGTCTGGGAATGGATAGATAGATAGATACTGTTTTGTGGATGCATGAAGCTATTTTACTAAAGGCTGCCACAGGATGATTTCTGTTCAACTGAGATAAAAACTAGTCATCAGAAGGTTGGAAACTGCCACAATGAACCTTTGGACAGTTCACATGCTCCTTACCTGCATAAAATGGTATGCACTTAGCTGAATAAAATAACCAATTGCATTGATGGTATTGAAAGTGTTAAACCATGCAGTCTGGTGATACTCTGGTATATTCCTGCTATTTTCAGACTATTTTATTTAGCTTAGTGACTCTACACTGAGCAACAAGCCAAATGGTTTCCTGTACACCAGGAAACCACTTAAAGTGCTGGGTGGTAACCATATAAAATAACCAAGTTATGTCTTTGGTGGTTTAGTGGGTAATTGAGGTGCTCCAATCAGATTGAGCCAGTGAAGGTTTATATCCAAGTGTTGGGTGGGGTTTATTGCTCACGTAATGCTACTCAGGGATGAGTGAGGCTGGTCACTCTAATCTTAAATGTCAGGACCAATCTGCTTAGCCCCGGGCTCCTACTTTTTTCAGGGGGCAACGTAGGATTGGATGATGGATGGATGGAGGGAAGACTTAAAACTGGAGGAGTAAGCTGTAGCCTCCATTGTCTCTTTCAGTACAGGAGTGTTATCCCAAACTGAATAAAATAATCTGGAGTTAGCAAAAACTAATGAAATACTGTATATCAGACTGAAGACGTAATGTCATTTTCATCTGAGGTAAAACTATCTCCCCCTCTTCACCTCCCAGTGCCTGGTGTGGGTTCCACTGCCATTCCAGGAGGATGTGCGAATCTTCACCTTCCCATCACTTAAGCGCACCATTGAGAAGTTGACTGGTAAAGAAAAGAAGACCATGGATGATCTGATCAGCTCCATGGACCTCTCTCGTCAGGACGAGTAGGTCCCTTGCTTTTCCTGCTTACTGTAATATTAATTTTACTTGAAAATTGATTACCTCATATCTGATTTATTGGTGTGTACTGTCCTTGTGTTTTTTAAGAAGTCAGGAAACACAGTTTTTCAAACCGTCCAACGTTTCCCATAAAACCTCTGCCACCCATATGCCACTGACAGTGCCTGCCAAAACAAAGGTCACTGCCCACTCCACCTTATTCATAGGGAGCTAACTGTCCGGTGTTGGTTCACGTTAAGTTCATTTTGGAGTTTGTGGCTGTTGTTGTTATAACAGAGCTTTTGCAGGGGCTCATATTGCATCACTGTGCATGCCTGCAGCTTCTTTTGTGGAAAATAGTATAATATTTATGTAAATGTGCCAGCCAATCTTCTCTGTTATGTAACTTTTGTAGCTAGTCACTTACTTCCAGTTCTACTTATACAGGTATCTATATATGCATGTCACTCTCGCCTTTAGTAAATAAAAAAATGTTCTTAGTGCTTTTAGCTGCTTTTGTGGAAAATAAATGTATATGTAAATGTGCATGCAGGGAGTAGACTGCAGCACCAGTTGAGCAGGGCAGTACTTCCAAGGTGGATGGAAAGCTGATGACAGGGAGGGCTGGAGCTCCTGTTTCATCAGTCCTCAGGACTAGTTCTGACCATCCCCCTTTGCTGTACTTTTTCAGTGTTTCAGTAACACAGAGAGTAGACCAGCATGCTCTCCAATACAAGTTTCTCTAACTGTCATCACCAAACTACATGCACATTACACTCTACACTTCCTTTTCAAAATTTCTAACAAAAATGGCGTCTGATAACCAAGCCTCGGAGTCCCTAGGAGGGGGGACCATAAGTGCCTCCACCATCTGCCCCTTTCCTGGTGATGACTGAATAAGTTGCCTGGAACCACTGTCTGACTCACTCCTTCTTCATTTCTGCAACGTTCATGGCCATTCCTCTAACTTTCTCTCTGTTGAGCACCACCTATCCTCCTCTAAACCTCACCATCTCTTAACTGAGACTCAACTATCTGAGGCAACTGATAGCAAACCCTTTTCTGTATCCTCCTGCATTCTCTGTACTAATTTCAAAGCCAAAGATGGCTGTTGTGTATATGTACGCAACAACTTGTCTTGCTCTCATGTTCCTGAACTTGATTCTTCTGAATTCTTAACTCTCTGGCCACGGCTTTCCTCTCATTTTCTGACTAAATATGTTTGTGCTGTTTACGTATCCCCTGACTCTACTGACTATGAAAAATTCTTCTACTCTCTTACTTTTACGATGGAACACATCCTATCCGTTTCTCCTTTCTCTGAAATCTCCATTTAAGAGATTTCTATGTTCACCACTACCTTTGGCTCTCCTTTCACTGATCCACCTGGTGAACAAACCTACATCTTTTCTATCCCTAATGACCTAGTGCAGCTTGCACAGCACCCTACCTGTATCCTTGACTGCCTTGGAGAGAGTTCCAACATACTTGACCTCTTTCCTACAACTAACTCTCCTGCTTACACTGTTAATTTTTCCTCTCCATTGGGCTCTCCCAATCACAACCTTATTACCTTAACCTGTCCTACCACTCCAATACAGCCTGTGGACCCTCCAAAGAAACATTGGTTGTGGCACTTTGGAGCTGCTGATCGGGAGGCCCTTAGGCAGTACTTCTTAGATTTTCCCTAGAATAATTGTTGTTTCCATGACCGGGAGCCATCTGAGTGTGCCATGCACATTATGTACGTTATTCTTTCAGACATGGAAGCATACATTTCTTTCTTGTATCCTCTGACTAATGCAAAAAAGCATTGGTTTAATCACACTTGTTCTAATGCTGTCCAGAACAAAGAGAAGACCTGTAAAAGGTACCAGAGCCTACCCACCCCTGAATCACATCTTTTTTATGTTTCTGCCCAGAATCATACTGTCTTTTCTTCACTCTGCTAAATATAATTTCATCTGTACTAAATGCTCTCAACTCTCCCACTCAAATTCTTCCCGCTTCTTCTGGCACCTTGCCAAAAACCTTTCCAACAACTTTACTGCATCATCTTTCCCTCCTCTTTTCTGCTTTGATGGCTCTGTAGCTGTTTCTTCTACTGATAAAGCAGATCTCTTTGCTCAGACTTTCTCCTCCAGTTCCACCATAGACAATTCCGGTGCTGTTCCTCCATCACTTCCTCCTTCTGACTTCCTCATGGTTGACATTAAAATTTCTTCAGCTGATGTATTTTCTGCCATCACTGGCCTCAATACTAACAAGGCATATGGGCCTGATGGAGTCCCTCCTGTTGTCCTCAAGAACTGTGCTTCTGTGCTTACACCCTGCCTAGGGAAACCATTTTGTCTTTGTCTGTCAACTTGTACCTTTCCTTCTTGCTAGAAGGTTGCTCTCATTCAGCCAGTCCCAAAGAAGGGTGATTATTCTCAACCCTTTGACTATCGCCACAATTACTTTAACATCGTGTGTCTCAAAAGTTTTTGAGTATTCATAACAGAAAAATTTTAAAGCATCTTTCTTACCACAACCTTCTTTCTGATCGTCAGTTTGGGTTCCGTCAGGGACGTTCCACTGGCAATCTTCTCACCTACCTTTCAGACTCCTGGTCACCCTCCATTCGGGACTTTGGCGAAAGCTTTCCCATTGCACTTGACATCCCAAAGGCTTCCGATCGAGTCTGGCATAAATCTTTAATTTCCAAACTGCCCTCTTATGGTTTCTGGCCATCTATTTGTGCCTTCATCAGTAGCATTCTTTCTGGTTGTTCTATAGCTGCTTTTGCAGACGGCCACCGTTCTTCTACATCTATCAACAGTGGTGTTCCTCAGAGCTCTGTCCTGTCACCAACTCTCTTCCTTTTATTCATCAGTGACTGCTGTACATCTAACCCTATCCACTTGATGATTCTACCCTTCACCTTTCCATTTGGTTCTCGCAGCATCCATCTCAGCAGTTACTTTACCAAACAAGGGATGAGGCTATGGCCCACCTAATGTCTGACTTGGCTCGTATCTCTGACTGGGGTAAATGTAATCTTGTTGTTTTTAATGCATCAAAGACCCAGTTCTTACACCAATCAAGCCGATAGAATCTTCCACAGGAGTACCCACTAATGTTTAATAATATCCAGCTCGGTCCTGCATCATCCTTAAACATACAATACTTGGGGTTTCATTCTCTTGGAATTTATCTTGGAAAGATCATATTACATCTCTTGTAAAATCTGCATCCAAGAGATTAGGTGTGCTAAGCCAACTCCATACCTTCTTTACCCCTGCACAGTTGTTGACTTTATACATGGGTTAAATTCGCCCCTCAGTAGAGTACAGTGCTCATGTGTGGGGAGGCTCCTCACATACAGCTCTTCTCAGTAAGGTGGAGTCAAAGGTTTTTGTCTCATTAACTCTCCTCCTCTTACTGGCTCCCTTCAACCTCTGTCTCTTTGCCACACTGTTGCATCTTTGTCTCTTTTCTATCTTCTTCAGTGGTCACTGCTCCTCTGAACTGTCTGCTTGCATCCCTCCACCTCTTTGACTGGTGCGTAGCACCTGTCTAGCAACAAACCCTCATCCCTTTTCTGTCCAGCTCTCTATTGCAAGAGTTAACCATTACTCCCAGTCTTTCATTTATCCAACAGGTCAACTCTGGTACTGTCTCCCTCTGTATTTCCTACTTCCTATGATCTCCAGTCTTTCAGACGGTGTGTCCAGGCGTCTCGAAATGAATGGATCTTGAATTTGGCTCTGTGTTGTATTGTTTTCATTTTTTTCTTGGAAGGAATGGTTTGTGGGCTCCTGGCCTTTGGTTCCTTCTTCCTTACAATAAGAAAAATAAAAATATAAAAAGTTGGCGCCAGCCTGTCTCCTTCATGTTACATAACTTCTGGGGGTAGTTTTCTGCTTTCTGCTCTACTTTTATCCATTTACTCATCTCACTCTCACTTTAATAACATATTCTTTGTGCCTGTAGCTCCTGCTTTGGTAAATAATACATTGATTTAACCCGAGCTATGTTCCAAAGGAACTCTTTTAATCGATCTTGCACAAAATCAGAATATTGTTACACTGAGATAATTTAGTCTGGTACCACACTTAGGAGAGACACAAAATACTAGAGATATATTTATTGGAAGAAACACATAGGAGTGATTGATCAAACACTTCTTGAAGATGAGTTGCTGCTACTGTTTACTGCATGGTTGGCCTACATTGATCATGCATCATAATGGAAGGTTGCCTAGCAACCTTGGCCATCCCCCCCAAACTTCTGTTATCAGACCACGTACACATACACTCACTGCACCTAGAATAAGAAAACTTTTTTTTTTATACTGAATTTACTAAAATTAATGGTCATAGATCAATGCAGCTAACATTATGGGACGTGAAATGGTCTACTTGCACTTGGTCAGCTGATCACATGCACACACATACACTAACACAGACTAACACAGACTTGGTGATGAAAATGTGTGAGATTGTCAGAGGCCATCTGATGGTGGGGGACAAGGTGATGTGGAGGTGATTTGTTCATGGCCAACCCTTCTAGGATTCAGGGACCTAGCAGTAGATATGTAGATAGTTGATGATGATGATTATGTTGGTACTGCATTTCAGGGATGATGATGAGGTGCTGGAACCCATGGGAGTGTTGAACCCACAGTTGCAGCATTACTTCAATGTCCTCACCCACCGTGCCCTACATCCCCATGATCCCATCCCTGCCCCAGCTGCACATGTTATGGTGAGTCATGCATTTAATCAGTCACTAAATCATCATTACAGGCATCATTTGCAGTTCCCAATATTAATAGGGTGTCATATGGAGAGAACAGATAGAGATAAGGTGGTGAGAGGTATGTATGTGGGTGAGTGTGATGGTGGAAGAGGCATGGTAGGTCAAGAAGAATATGGATGGATATGGTAATTGAGTGTTTGAAAAAGTAGAGTATGAAAGTTAATAAAGCCAAGGATCTGACGGGATCAAGTTGGTGTATATAGAAAATATTGTATTCACTGAGGAATGCATGACATTTCCATTTTTTATGGTTGATGGAATAATTATCAGGCAGGTTTATGGGTTTATGTGAAGTGCATCTGAATAGAAAAACACGAAAAGACGTGTGCGATAGTTAGGCTTGTGAGATGGAGCCACTATTCCAGAGGCTTGAGTGATATTTGAATACAGTAATTGGGTGGTTCATTTTGCTAGGGATACTTTTGAGACTCTCTCTCTCTCTCTCTCTCTCTCTCTCTCTCTCTCTCTCTCTC
>JAGKTI010014147.1:0-22061 GCA_018397915.1 Birgus latro
GAAATTTCAAAGTTCACCACCACCTTTGGCTCTTCTCTTCCTTAACTGATCCACCTGATGAACAAGCCTACACCTTTTGTATCCTAAATGACCTAGAGCAGCTTGTTCAGCACCCTACCCGTATCCCTGACTGACTTGGAGAGAGCTTCAACATACCTGACTTCTTCCTTACAACAAATCCATCTGCTTACACTGTTGATCTTTTCTCTCCATTGGGCTCCTCCGATCATAACCTTATTACCTTTACCTGTCCTATCGCTCCAGTACGGCCTGTGGTCCCTCCAAAAAAATGACGTCTGTGGCACTTTGGAGCTGCGGATTGGGAGGCCCTCAGGCAGTACTTCTTTGATTTTCCCTGGAATAATTATTGCTTCCATGGCCGGGAGCCACCTGTGTGTGCCTTACGCATTACGGAGGTTATTCTCTCGGGTATGGAACCATACATTCCTTTCTCATATCCTTTGTCTAATGCAAGTTAGCCTTGGTTTATTCACGCTTGTTCTAATGCTGTCCGCAACAAGGAGAGGGCCTACTAAAGGTGCCGGAGCCAACCTACCACTGAATCACATCTTTCTTATGTTTCTGCCCTGAATCGTCCTAAGTCTGTTCTTCGCTCGGCTAAAAATAATATCATCCACACTAAACGTTCTCAACTCTCCAACTCGAATTCTTCCCGCTCCTGGCACCTTGACAAAAACCCTTCTAACAACTTTACCTCATCATCCTTCCCTTCTCTTTTCTACTCGGATGGCTCTGTAGCTACTTCTTCTACTGATAAAGCAGATATCTTGACTCAGGTTTTCTCCTCCAATTCCACCTTTGACGATTCCGGTGCTGTTCCTCTGTCACTTCCCCCCTCTGACTTCTTCATGGATGATATTAAAATGTCTTCAGCTGATGTATTTTCAGCCATCACTGGCCTCAATACTAACAAGGCATATGGGCCAGATGGGGTCCCTCCTGTTGTCCTCAATAACTGTGCTTCTGTGCTTACACCCTGCCTAGGTAAACTCTTTCGCCTTTGTCTATCATGTTGTACCTTTCCTTCTTTTTGGATGTTATCTCTTATTCAGCCAGTCCCAAAGAAGGGTGACCATTCCCAACCCTCTAACTATCGTCCAATTGCTTTGACATCCTGTATTTCAAAAGAGTTCTAGTCTATTCTTAACAGAAAATTTTAAAGCATCTTTCCTATCACAACCTTCGTTCTGACTGTCAGTATGGGTTCCGTTTGGGACGCTCTACTGGGGATCTTCTCACCTACCTTTCAGACTCTTGGTCATCCTCCTTTCGGGACTTTGGCGAAAGCTTTGCCATTGCACTTGATATCTCAAAGGCTTTCGATCGAGTCTGGCATAAATCTTTAATTTCTAAACTGCTCTCTAATGGTTTCTATCCTTCTATCTGTGCCTTCATCTCAAGCTTCCTTTCTGGTCGTTCTATAGCCGCTGTTGTAGACGGCCATCGATCTTCTCCTAGATCTATTAACAGTGGTGTTCCTCAGTGTTCTCTTCTATCACCAACTCTCTTCCTTTTAATGATCAATGACCTTCTGCTGAACGTCTACCCCTATCTACTCGTACGCTGATGATTCCACCCTTCACGTGTCTATTTGGTTCCCGCAACGTCCATTTTAGCAGTTACTTCAACAAACAAGGGATGAGACTATGGCACACCTAATGTCTGACTTGACTTGTATCTCTGACTGGGGTAAAAGTAATCTTGTTTTTAATTCATCGAAGATTAATTTCTTACAACTATCAATCCGACAAAATCTTCCACAGTAGTACCCGCTAATGATTAATAATGTCCAGCTCGGTCTTGCATCATCCTCGAACATGCTTAGGGTTTCATTCACTCGGGATTTATCTTGGAAAGAACATTTAACATCTCTTGTGAAATCTTATTCCAAGAGATTAGGTGTGCTAAGCCGACTCCGAACTTTCTTTACCCCTGCACAGATGTTGATTTTATACATGGGTTTTATTCGCCCCTGTTTAGTGTACAACTCTCATTTTGGGGAAGGCTCCCCAGGAGGCGGTGGCAGAATCGATAGAGAGGCGGCCTGCAGTCCTAATGGACTCAGGTTCGAATCCCGGCTGGGGCAGGGGACAGTTTAAAAATTTGAATTTAATAAAATGCAGACTTTTCTGATCTACCAGATGACCCGCCGACATGTCAAAAAAATACCCCAGCTAATACCAGTACACCAGTCCTGTATGAGACAGCCCTAGTATGTATTCAATATAGATGGTGGGTGTTAGCGCCGAAGTGGTGACATGTGAAGATGTAGGAGGACTACTGAGCCCCAAGGAGGACTGCTGGGTCTTGGGAATAGGTCCTGAAGCATTTTCCCTGAGTCGGACATGAAAAAAAAATACATACAGCTCTTCTCAATAGGGTGGAGTCAAAGCCTTTTCATCTCATTAACTCTCCTCCTCTTACCAGCTGCCTTCAACCTCTGTCTCTTCAGCACACTGTTGCATCTTTATCTCTTTTCTATCACTAATTCAGTGGCCACTGTTCCTCTGAACTGTCTGCTTGCATCCCTCCACTTCTGCGACGGGCAAGTAGCACCCGTCTAGCAACAACCTCTCATCCATTTTGTCTACCTCTCTAATGCAAGAGTTAACCGTTACTCTCAGTTCTTCATTATGCAACTGGTCAACTTTGGAACTGTCTTCCTCTGTCTGTATTTCTTACTTCCTATGATCTCCAATCTCTCAAACGCAGTGTGTCCAGGCACCTGGAAATTAATGGATCTTGATTTTGGCTCTCTTTTGTATTGTTTTTGTTTTTTCTTGGAAGGAACAGTTTGTGCGCCCATGGCCTTTGGTTCTTTCTTCCTTTCATTAAAAAAAGATGAAAATAAAAAAAACAATGTGAAGCGGTAGAAGTGGTTGTGATTAATGCATTTGCACTCACTGCTGACAGAGGTGTGGAGGAAGACGTGAATATTTCCACCAATATTGAATGATGGAATATGTGCCCAGAACCATTAGAGTGGTTGTGATTAATGATGTAAATAAAATAGTTGGTCCAGGTCCTGCGAATGTAAAAGGTCTTGCTGATGTGCCAGACAAACGATAATAGAAGTCGACTGAAGAACTTGTGTGAAGAAAGAAAATTCTTTATAAGTTATTCTTATTTTAGATACAAAAATGTGCACAAGTGAACACTGACAGAAGCTGGAAGGATTCAGTGATTGGAGAAAGAACGATGCATCACTTTTACAATCCGGAATCATTAGTTCAATCTGCAGCAAAATTTGAACCAGTATATACAATAACCACATCAGTATAAACTAATATTGAAACATCATCTGCATACCTGAAATCTGATATGATTCGTCTTTCGCTGTTCTTTATTCTTTAACTCTCTTTTACCTCATCCGCTACGACCTCCTCAATAATCCATTTCATATAAACACTGAACAACTGCTCAGAGGCATCACACACCCGTGTATCACTCCCATCGTTATTCTAAACCCAGACACTCTTACAAATGCTCTGCCACTATCGTACAACTTCATCACTCTGTTTCGTTTCTGAAACCCCATCAGCACTGTAAGGTTTACTTATACTCTTGTTTTTGTTGTCAAAACAATTTTATTCAGGTCAATACAGTGGTCTAAAAGTAGAGAGGCAAATATAGTCTTCATTTACCTCTTCAGTGCGGGAGGTATTTTGTACCAAGAAAAAATCGCCAAACAGGCAAGAATGAACTAAGAAAGACGTCACCGGATTTAAGGTGCAATACAGAGAAAAACATCTTGCTGTGTTAAGTACCAGTGGCCCCGTCCAGCTCTATAAAATATACAAATAATAACTCAGTGGCCACATAGAACATTGTCTCCGGCAAGTGGGCAAGGTGGTGGCGGAGTCGTTAGAGAGGTGGTCTGCTGCCCTAATGGACACATGATCGATTCCCGGCTGGGGCAGGGATTAGTGTAAAATTTCGAATTTCGTTCAGTCAGACTTAACTGATCTATCATATGATTCACTGACATGTGGTAAAAGCACCCCTCCCCCATACCAATACACCATACCTGTATGATACAGTCCTCTCATGTATTCAATATGGATGGTGGCTGTTAGCGCCGAAGTGGTGACGTGGGGAGGTATACGGTACATAGAAAGACTGTTGGGCCTTAAGGAACTGGCTGTTACTCCTATGCCAAAAGCAGGACGTATAAAATAATGATGACGTGCACTACAGAATACCAGCCTGTTCATTCTCATTCACCAGGAGCTGTGATGTCTGTCATAACCTACTCATCACGACCTTTCCAGAAAGCTTATAGTTAACACTCAGCAGACGTATCACTTGATTCTTTGCACTCACTACAGTCATCTTGGCTTTAGGACAAAGGTACAGGCACTGCAGATTTTCCCTTCACTGACCAAGTTTACTCGTCCAGGTTTTCTTGCAGATTTTACAGACAAAAATAACTGCAGTCCCTCCGGTGTATACAGTTACATCTGGAAGGCTGGCGTCATTCTTAGGAAGTAACACCATGGTAGTAAAAGGAACCAGCAATAAGTACTTATTCAACTCATTCATTACCTTCAGGCAGGGAATAAACACAGTTGTACGGTACATTTAGTGTAGACATACTACCACAGTCCACACGTCTTTTAATTAAACACCGAAAAACTTTTCCATGGTTATGGGGGAAAATAATACCACACATTTCTTACATATTATAAAAGGCGACAAAAATGATGGTGAATGGGGCCTGGTTCTGGGATGAGCGTAAGAAAATGAGAATGAGGATCAGATTGCCGTGTGTGAATGAGTGTGCATATAATAATAACTGGGATGATTTTTTTTATTAATGTTTTTAATTTGCTGTGCACTACAACAGGCATAAAGATAATAGTCTGTTCCTTATGGCCCACCCGGACTCCAAAGTGCCTTACGCACCACTCTGACACTAATTCTTACCGTCTATATTGAATGCATGATAGACTAGACTAATTTAGGACTGGTATAATGCTATTTGCGGAGGTGTTTCTGTGAAATTGGTGAGGTAAGTGTTACCGTTTAATTAGGCTGAGATATATGAAGTGTGCATTTAATAAAAATTGATATAACAAAGAGATAGAAAAGATGAAAGGAATGTGAGAAGAGGTGCTTTGAGATGCAAGGGAAAGACGTCTGGGATGAATGATAGAGTAAGAGCAAAGGTTGGGATTGTAGCGTTGATGAGACGAGCTGTGCGACAGTGTGAAGTGTGGAGGGGATGATATTGCAAGACTGATTCAGAGTAAGGTGAAAGTACTGTAGCTAATGATAAGTGCATGACAGTCTTGTTGTTATTGTTGTTGTTCATCAACCCCAGTCTGTCTAGCTCAGCAGACCCATCGACCAAAGGCAAGCAACCACCCCCGGAGGGCCGTTCCATGCAGTCAAACCATGTTCCCTTGTGTGTTGACGGTGCATTGCTGAGGCAAGACGTGGCTTAAAGGATGGAGGTTTGGTTCCCGGCTGGATGCCGCTTTTGCATCTTTACACCTAGTTAACAGAGGCACTATAGTTGGCTCCACCACATACAGTGATCTGGTTATGTGGCTAACACCCAGCATTGTAAATGGTTTTCCGAGTTACTGGACACCATTACATTGTCACTCAGTGTAGTGCCACCTGAAGTGGGAAGAAGACTTACAAAAAAAGACAGGAAGGAAGGAAGGAAGGAAGTAAGGAAGGAATAATCAGTATCTTGCTATCTATCTATCTATATACCTGGGCTGCTTCCCCCAAGAAAAGGGAGGTAGCCGAGACAAGTCAACACAACCAATTTACTCATCCACTAATACACATTCATTTGCATCTTAGCCCCAAAGGGGAGAAAGGACATATCCTCACCGCACCACACCGCACGAGGGTCAACTACGCAGTGCAGTCAGTGACATCCGCAGCAGGGCCCGACAGCAAAGCTGGTTTACCCCTGCCACATCATAATGGATCCAGCCCCTTACCCGCACCTGACCTGATCAGTTGATCAGACAAAATGCAGGAGAATATCTCCTCAGGGCTGCATCATCATTTATTCATTCACAATTTCTCTCCATTCATTTCTATCACTCACAGCCACTCTTCCTTGCTCAACAGACAACCCTCTCGCATCCAATGCTCTCTTCACACTGTCCATCCATCGTATTCGTGGTCTTCCTCTCAACCTTACACCTCTCACATCAGCTCTAGTTATCTTCTTCACCAATCACTCATTATCCATTCTCTCCTTATGCCCAGTCCATCGCAACACCCTCTGCTCAACTCGATCAGCCATCTCCTGAACAATTCCAGTTCTCCTTCGCACTTCATCATTTCTCACTCGATCCATACGCGTCACTCAACACATACTCCTCAGACACGTCTCCATTACATTCAAACTTTTCCTCTCTGCTACACTCATATTCCATGTTTCAGCCCCATATAATGCAGTCGGTACCACAATACCCTCATACAGCCTTCTCTTTACATGCATTCTGAGTGAACGACATCTAAACACTTTTTTCATTTCTCCCAGCACCTTTCCAACTTCATTCATTCTAAACTTCACTTCTGCATCTATTCTTCCATCCACAGCAACATGTGACCCTAAATACTTAAAACACTCAACCTCCTCAAGCAACTCACCATTCAAAACTATATTCATCCTCCTACCATCTACCAGCCTCGTACACTTCATCACTTTACTCTTATTCTCATTTATTTTTAGTTTCCTCCTTTCACACTCCATTCCAAACTCCTCTACCAACTGTCTCAATCTCTCCTCTGAATCAGCCACCAGTGCAGTATCATCCGCAAACAGCAGCTGCTTCAGATTCCACTCTCTACCATCATTCACCAGACTCAGTCCTCCACCTAACACTCTTGCATTCACCTCCCTTACAACACCATCCATAAAAATATTAAACAATCAAGGCGACATCACACATCCCTGCCACAGCCCCACGCTGACGGGAAACCAATCACTCACAGTATTTCCCACTCTTACACATGCTCTACTATTTACATAAAAACTTTTCACTCCTTTCAGTAACCTGCCATCAAGCCCATTCAATCTTCAAACCTTCCACAAAGCCTCCCTATCAATTCTATCATATGCTTTCTCTAAATCCATGAATGCCCAAGACACATCCTTACTTTTCGCTAAATACTTTTCACACACCTGTCTCACAGCAAACACCTGATCCACACATCCCCTCCCTCTCCTAAAGCCACACTGCTCATCACCAATCACTCCCTCTATACCCTCTCTAACTCTCTTAATTAACACTCTACCATACACCTTACCTACAACACTCAAGAGACTTATACCTCTAAAGCTAGTACATTCATACTTATAACCCTTACCTTTATACAGTGGGACCACACAAGCACTTGCCCAGCCAACTGGCACAATACCGTGCAAAAAACACACATTCAACAACCTTACTAACCAGTCAACAATTGTCGCTCCACCACGTTTCAGGCATTCCACGGCACATCCATCCATACCTGCAGCTTTCCCTGTTTTCATCTGCTTTACTGCCTCTTGCACTTCCTCCATCGTGATCAAAGATTCACTCAACTATCCCAACACATCTATTCCTTGCACCCTTTCATCTGCCACAATCTCAGCCTCCCTTTCCTCCTCTACATTTAACAGTCTTTCAAAGAACTCCGCTCATCTCTTCCTTACTGCATTAATCTCAGGTAACATCCTTCCATCCTCTGCTTTTACTCGCTCCTTCCTAGACTCTCCATTTCGCACACTTTTCACCTTCCAAAACATTTTCTTAATCTCTTGAAAATTCTCAGTCATCCGCCTACCCCACATCTCATCTGCTGCCACTTTAGCATCACGCACAACCCTTCTCGCCCTATTCCTCTTTTCCTTATACCTCTCATATGACACCTCATCCTTCCTCTGCAACCACACTTCATATGCGTGACTCTTCTCACCCAGTGCCATACTTACTTCCTCGCACCGCCATTCACTACCCTTTCTTACACCATCACCCACTCGTCTCACACAACACACCTCTTCTGCATGCCCCACAACAGCACTCTTAAACAACTGCCATTCCTCCTCCACACTGCCACTCTCTTTTATCTAACTCACTCACTTTTAAAACCTCCCTGCAACACCAAACTCTCCTAGCTCTCCTATCTCTTACCAACTCTCAAGTTTCCCTCCACCAGGTAGTGGTCATACATACCTCCACCCGTCCCTCTCAAAACTCTCACATCCAACAATCTTCCTATTACATTCCTGGAAACAACCACATAGTCCATCAATGCTCTGTCAACAACCCTTCCACCCTCCTGCCTCACCCATGTATAGTTATAAATATCTTTCTTCTCAAACAAGGTATTCCCAGTCACCATCTCTCGCTCATCACACACACCTATCATTCGTTCCCCATTTTCATTTCTTCCAGGCACACCATGTATACCAACTACACCTTCAACTGCTACATTTCCCATTCTAGCATTCAGATCCCCCATCATTACCGCATTCACATTCGCTCCAAAGCTCTGCAAACACTCATCAACATCATTCCAGAAGGACTCCTTCTCTTCTTCATCCCTTTCACTACCAGGTCCATATGCACTCACAAATACCCTCAACTCATTTTCAAATTTCGCTTTCACCCACATCAGTCTCGATGATACCCCCTTCCATTCAGTCACACACTGCTGTACTTCCGGGCTCACTAACAAGCCCACACCTTTTCTTGCCCTTCCTCTATCAACACCTGACAATCTTCCATTCACACTTCCAAACGAAGACTCACCTTTCCCTTTCATCTTTGTTTCACTGAGAGCTAACACATCCAACTTTCTTCTCACAAACAGTCTCCCAATCTCCTCCCTTTTAGCCTCAATCGTACTACAACCACGCACATTCATAGACCCAACCTTCAGGGTACGGGGATAAATCGATCCCCCATCCCTTACTCGGGCCTGCCTCTTTTTAGGAACTAAAAAACAGAGGAGGGGGTCCCTTGTCCCCTCACCCAGCCCCTTTTAGTCGCCTTTTATGACACGCAGGGAATACAGTGGCGGAATTCTTCCTAACACAATCTGGCCCCAGAGTAGTAGTACCACCCCATAGTGCGGCCAGATTTATGTCCCCCCCGCCACCGGGGGGGAGTAACTTGCACAAACCATAAATGCGCTATATTCGTATGGCACAAAGCATGGCGTTGAAGTAGTTTTCGTGATGAAGCAGTTTAGTGATGAAACAGTATAGCGTTAAAGCATAGGGAAGAGCGCAGGAAGGGTCAGTGTAAATGAGAGGTCTTTAAACTATCCGTGTTAAAAAGCCACTTATATAAACTGATAGGAGTTGAGGGAAAATGAAGGCCGCAAGAAACAAGGAAACATCAAGAAGAGAGATGGGGAAGAAGAGGAGGAGAGCACAGTAAGGAGAACAAGATTGGAAACAAAAAGGCTTCTTTTAGTCGCCTATTACGACAAGCACGGATACTGGTGAAGTATTCTTCCTTCCCCTCCTCAGATTAAAAAAAAATGAAAAAAATAAGGAGGAGGAAGAGAGTAGGGCAGATGCAGAAACAGAATCATAAAGATGATGGAAGAAGCAAACAATACTACATCAAGTGAGTGGACGATGGCTGCCACCAGCTACTACAAGGATGACAGTGTACTCGTATGTAGAACATGCGATGAGACAAGTGAAGAGGAAACGGGAAGGATAAGAACTGTGTGTGTGTGTGTGTGTGTGTGTGTGTGAACACATTTCCAAACCACCCAGGAGGTAGCGTTGTGGCTCGTTTTTATTCAAGTGGTGTCCCTGCCCTGACCTGATCTGCCTGGAGGGGTCAGGTCAGTGCAGGCCTAGTCCACCGGGTGCAGGCAGTGTTGCCACTACTGCTGCCCAACCTACTCTGGCCTAACAAACCTAATATTACAAAATTTAGCTGAAGCTTCTGAACTTTGATGGATGAAGTGACTTTACTGATGTTCATTACCTTACCTTATAGTCGAGTTGCCGCCCTTATAATTCCTTTATATGACCTTACAGTGTTAACCAATGCCAACTTCCATCACAGAAATGTGTCCTGTATAGTTTGGAGAGCCAAATTAGCTTGGCTGCCACCTGTGCAACTTTGGGCATTTCTCAGAATCGATGTTGGCGGCAAATCTGATCTTTGACCGCTGACCTGACCATCACTTTGACCCCGTATCCAAAAAATAACTCCAGAAATCAACTCCCCTCCCTTTAAACCCCTAAAAAATGGTATCAAACGACCCTTTATGTCATCGAGATCAAAAGTTGAACATTCAAGATGGCGGCGGCAGCCATCCCGAGTTCTGAGAAAGGCTGAACATTGCTCAAGAGGCAACCAAGCTAATTTGGCTCCTAACTATATAGAACACATTGCTGTGAAAACAGTTCGCAGTAGTTAACATTGCACAGTCAACATTTTTGGCAACCTTACTATTACATTATCAGACTTAACTGAGAGTTCTTACCACTGACTAAGTGTTATGGCCGAAATGTGTTATTCCCTCCCCCCATCTAAGCTAATCTAACTAGAAACGTAAAAATACTTACCTGCCCTTGGAGTATCGTTAGTCTTGTTGTCGTCCGGAGGCTGTACTCACCCCCACTTGTCTCTCTCACAAATCACATCAGTTATAGACAACGTGGAATTAGAAGTGTGGACACTGAGAAGAATGTGAGAGATAACAGTGGCCAGGGCAGCAATGATGTTATTGTAACAGATATTTAACATTTCATGAACAGAAAACCTCTCAAAAAATGATATGAGCTAAGTAGTAGTGAGGCATGGCTAGGCGATGTTACTCTGGTATGCACATAATGTGGAAAATGGACAATGGGTGACCAGATAAGGTGGCATGAGGGGAGTTAATAGGTGGGGAAAAGAGGGCCCGATGGAAACAAAGATTCAGATGGAAAGATGCATGTGAAGCAAGATAATCTGGCAAGTGGATGGAGGACACAGCAGACAGTGGAGGAGGTGCACAATACCAACCAACCCAGACTGGGAATAAGACCAAGAAGAATAACAAGGAATTAGAAAACAAACGGTGATAGTGGTGGCGTTGGTAGTGATGGTGAGAGTTGTTCTAGTGGTAACTAAGGTAGAGATGGTGATAATGGTGGCTGTGCTAATGATAATGAGAGTGGTTATCGTGATACTGACAATGGTACTCGCTTTGATGGTGATAATAACGGCTATAGTTGTAGTAGTAATGGTGACTATAGTATTCGTTGTGGTGCTGGATCAGGTAATGTTGGTAACAGTGGTAGTCTTGGTAGTGATGGTGACTATAGTATTCGTTGTGGTGCTGGATCAGGTAATGTTTGTAATAGTGGTAGTCTTGGTAGTAATGGTGACTATAGTATTCGTTGTAGTGCTGGATCAGGTAATGTTGGTAACAGTGGTAGTCTTGGTAGTGATGGGGACTATAGTATTTGTTGTGGTGCTGGATCAGGTAATGTTGGTAACAGTGGTAGTCTTGGTAGTGATGGTGGCTATAGTATTCTTTGTGGTGCCGGGTCAGGTAATGTTTGTAATAGTGGTAGTCTTGGTAGTAATGGTGACTATAGTATTCATTGTGATGCTGGATCAGGTAATGCTGGTAATACTGGTAGTCTTGGTAGTGATGGTGACTATAGAATTTGTGGTAAAGCTGGATGTGGTAGGTGCGGTAAAGATGTTCATAGCAACATCCGAGGTAGTGTTAGTAAGAGTGGTATTCATGGTAGTGATGGTGACTATAGTATTTGTGGTAGTGATTGATATGGTAGGTTTAGTAGCGGTGGTTTTATTAACATTTGAGGTAATGTTAATAATTAGTGGTAGTCTTGATAGTGAATATGATTATAGTTACTGTGGGAACTGTGACTGTAGCGGTGATAATGATGGTCATTATGGTGGCAGTGAGTGATGAGTCTGACTGTTGTAGTATCAATGATCACTGTATTAGTGGTGGTAGCAATGATTTACACAGGCCTAGCTGAAGCACTAAGATTGACGTGAACATTTTGGAAATGTCATTGTGGCAGGAGTGGTGATGAAGGTACTGTGTGTGTGTGTGTGTGGGCGGGGTTCTGGGCGGACGTGTGTAACAGTGCTCTGTTAATATGACGATTTACGGCTAACCCAGGAACCGAGCCGCTGTAGTTAGGTAACAGTCAAAGGAAGAACACATATTGCATGTGTACGGGCAAATAAGAACTTATTAAACTCGGAATATATTGTATAATAACTGAAATACAGTTTTGTTGGCAAGGCCAGCCCTGAAAGCGTCATCTGTACACACACTTTTGTTATTACAGCTGTCTCGCCTTGACCTCCTTGGAATTTATGAATTAGCTCAGTAGGTCAACATGGTAACATAATTAACACTCTGTGGCTCCTATATTCACTCACTGACGAGAAAATGCCCTGTGCTATGTGGAAAACAATACTAGAGTTTTCCCGATCATGATAGGTATTATGACGACGATATTAATGTATACAAATTCACAGCTGAATATAATCGTAAGGCAGGGACTGAAATATTATGAGAGGGTTAATAGATACGTTATTAACTCCGACAGTCCTATACTCACTCGCACCGGCATTAAACCACTTTGGCATCAATTGCAATATAATAGTTCAGTTGTTCCACTAGCCATACCTTTAGCAGCAAGATTGCGTTCCTGGTCTGTGGGGTATTCAATTGACAAGAACCAAATGCCACGGTGCTTGCCGCCAACATCACAGAAACATTCACCAGAGAGATGATCCGGATTTTTCGTTACAATGGTATTTTTACATGAAAATTCGGAAAGTGCTTTTGTATTTGCATAAGCTGTGTTCTGTAGATTCATAATTTCCTCTCATACCAAGATCTTAATCATATATAGTCGACTGTGGAAAAAAAAAAAAAAGTGCAAGGAAACTCTGAACAAAGTTTTATCCCCACGGGTGAAAATTTTCAATAATGTCAACTCATAAATCTCCCCCATACGGGATGGTACTGTATTTGATATTTTATTTAGTTAATGCATAACTGTAATTTGCAAAAAAAAAAAAAAAATGTTTTCTCAAGCACAAGGAAAATGTACAGAACAATTCTTGTTTCTGAAAAAATTAGCCTATGACAAACAAGTTTATCTTTATGTATTTTTAGAAATTTCTATATTCAGCTAGACGTTACAGTGAACAAATATTTAGTCTAAATGATAATTCTGAAGAAAAAAACAAAAAGTAAATGGCTATTACTCGAACCCCATTTGGTCAATAACCTTCAAACTTTGTCAGTTGAGTCCCCCAGCTGGCCACTTCATCTAGCAAAATTGGATGGAAATATGTTAACCGGATCTCCGGATACTATCCGGAACATAGGAAGCAATTGATGACACTATCTCAGGAACGACTCAACATAGAAAGCAGAAATTTTTACAGCATATGCCAGTTGCCAGGGTGCAGGTCTGAAAGGAATATGATCTTAATAGAATGAATATCCTCCGAGGTCGTTCACGACCAAAACCTGGGATTTTTCCGAATATTCCGGATGTCATCTAATTTTCCATGAAGCATTAAAGCCACCAGACTTGGTGGACTTATAGACTGTGATGACTTAAAGTGACGTGCACAAGATCAGTGACCTTGACCTCAAGGTCCCTCTAGACCTCGGCTTCTAATGGGCAATGGCTGTGGGAAGGTTTTCTTTATATGAGTTCGGCACAATTTTCTATGGTATAAAAAAAGTTAATGACAATAAGGTGAAACGAAGTGAATGAATGGAGATTTTTAGATGATCAGTTATGAGCGTTCATGGAAAAACTAAGGAAGGAGGGAGTTTGTTGGTGATGATTAGTGTTGGACAGTATTGTGCAGTAATTAGTGTCACGTCAAACCTGCATATGTAGACTGTAGCACCAGTCGGGCAGGGGAGTACTCCCGAGGTGGATGGAAAGCTGATGACAGGAAGAGCTGGAGCTCCCGTTTCATCAGCCCTCGGGACTAGATCCTGACCATCCACCTTTGCTAAACTTTTCAGTGTTTCAGTTACATGGAGAGGAGGCCAGCATGCTCTCCAATGCAAAGTTCTCTAACTGTCTACACCATTCATGCACAGTACACACTACACTACTTTTTAAAAATGAAGAAAAATGGCGGCTTCTAACAATGTCTCGGAGTCCCCGGGAGGGGGAGGGTCATAAATGTTCCCACCATCCGCCCCTCTCCCGGTGATGACTCAATATGCTTGGAACCACTGTCTGACTAACTTCATCATTTCTGCAACATTCGCGGCCTTTCTTCTAACTTTCTTCCTGTGGAACACCACCTCTCCTCCTCTAAACCTCATCTTCTCTTCTTAACAGAGACTCAGCTGTCTGAGGCAACTGACAGCGCATCCTTTTCTGTATCCTCTTACTTTCTCTACACTCATTTCAAAGCCAAAGGTGGCTGATGTGTATATGTATGTAACGACCTATCTTGCTCTTGTGTTCCTGAACTTGATTCTTCTGAATTCTCTACTCTCTGGCTTAGGCTTTCCTGTCATTCTCTGACTAAATATATCTGCGCTGGTTACTTATCACCTAATTCTACTGACTTTAAAAAATTCTTTGACTATCTTACTTGTACAATGGAACACATTCTATCGATTTCTCCTTTCTCTGAAATCTCCATTCTTGGAAATTTCAAAGTTCACCACCACCTTTAGCTCTTCTCTTCCTTAACTGATCCACCTGATGAACAAGCCTACACCTTTTGTATCCTAAATAACCTAGAGCAGCTTGTTCAGAACCCTACCCGTATCCCTGACTGCCTTGGAGAGACCTACAACATACCTGACCTCTTTCTTTCAATAAATTCATCTGCTTACACTGTTGATCTTTTCTCTCCATTGGGCTCCTCTGATCATAACCTGTTTACCTTAACCTGTCCTATCACTCCAGTATGGCCTGTGGTCCCTCCCAAAAAATGACGTCTGTGGCACTTTGGAGCTGCGGATTGGGAGGCCCTCAGGCAGTACTTCTTTGATTTTCCCTGGAATAATTATTGTTTCCATGGCCAGGAGCCACCTGTGTGTGCCTTACGCATTACGGAGGTTATTCTCTCGGGTATGGAACCATGCATTCCTTTCCCATATCCTTTGTCTAATGCAAGTTAGCCTTGGTTTATTCACGCTTGTTCTAATGCTGTCCGCAACAAGGAGAGGGCCTACAAAAGGTACCGGAGCCAACATACCACTGAATCACATCTTTCTTATGTTTCTGCCCTGAATCGTACTAAGTCTGTTCTTCGCTCGGCTAAAAATAATTTCATCCACACTAAATGTTCTCAACTCTCCAACTCGAATTCTTCCTGCTCCTGGGACCTTGCCAAAAACCCTTCTAACAACTTTACCTCATCATCCTTCCCTTCCCTTTTCTACTCGGATGGCTCTGTAGCTATTTCTTCTACTGATAAAGCAGATCTCTTCACTCAGATTTTCTCCTCCAATTCCACCTTTGACGATTCCGGTGCTGTTCCTCTGTCACTTCCCCCCTCTGACTTCCTCATGGATGATATTAAAATGTCTTCAGCTGATGTATTTTCAGCCATCACTGGCCTCAATACTAACAAGGCATATGGACCAGATGGGGTCCCTCCTGTTGCCCTCAATAACTGTGCTTCTGTGCTTACACCCTGCCTAGGTAAACTCATTCACCTTTGTCTATCATGTTGTACCGTTCCTTCTTTTTGGATGTTATCTCTTATTCAGCGAGTCCCAGAGAAGGGTGACCATTCCCAACCCTCTAACTATCGTCCAATTGCTTTGACATCCTGTATTTCAAAAGACTTTTAGTCTATTCTTAACAGAAAAATTTTAAAGCATCTTTCCTATCACAACCTTCGTTCTGACTGTCAGTATGGGTTCCGTCTGTGATGCTCTACTGGGGATCTTCTCACCTACCTTTCAGACTCATGATCATCCTCCTTTCGGGACTTTGGCGAAAGCTTTGATATTGCACTTGATATCTCAAAGGCTTTCGATCGAGTCTGGCATAAATCTTTAATTTCTAAACTGCTCTCTTATGGTTTCTATCCTTCTATCTGTGTCTTCGTCTCAAGCTTCCTTTCTGGTCGTTATATAGCCGCCGTTGTAGACGGCCATCGTACTTCTCCTAGATCTATCACCAATGGTGTTCCTCAGTGTTTTCTTCTATCACCAACTCTCTTCCTTTTAATGGTCAATGACCTGCTGTACGTCTGCCCCTATCTACTCGTACGCTGATGATTCCACCCTTCACGTGTCCATTTGGTTCCCGCAACGTCCATTTTAGCAGTTACTTCAACAAACAAGGGATGAGGCTATGGCACACTTAATGTCTGACTTGACTTGTATCTCTGACTGGGGTAAAAGTAATCTTGTTTTTAATTCATCAAAGATTCATTTCTTACACCTATCAACCCGACAAAATCTTCCACAGGAGTACCCGCTAATGATTAATAATGTCCAGCTCGGTCCTGAATCATCCTCGAACATGCTTGGGGTTTCATTCACTCGGGATTTATCTTGGAAAGAACATATTACATCTCTTGTGAAATCTGATTCCAAGAGATTAGGTGTGCTAAGCCGACTCCGAACTTTCTTTACCCCTGCACAGTTGTTGACATTGTACACGGGTTTTATTCGCCCCTGTTTAGTGTACAACTCTCATTTTTGGGGAGGCTCCCCAGGAGGCGGTGGCAGAATCGATAGAGAGGCGGCCTGCAGTCCTAATGGACTCAGGTTCGAATCCCAGCTGGGGCAGGGGACAGTTTAAAGATTTGAATTTCATAAAATGCAGACTTTTCTGATCTACCAGATGACCCGCCAACATGTCAAAAAAATACCCCAGCTAATACCAGTACACCAGTCCTGTATGAGACAGCCCTAGTATGTATTCAATATAGATGGTGGGTGTTAGCGCCGAAGTGGTGACATGTGAAGATGTAGGAGGACTACTGAGCCCCAAGGAGGACTGCTGGGTCTTGGGATTAGGTCCTGAAAACTTTTCCCTGAGTCGGACAAGAAAAAAAATACATACAGCTCTTCTCAATAGGGTGGAGTCAAAGGCTTTTCGTCTCATTGACTCTCGTCCTCTTACCGTCTCCCTTCAACCTCTGTCTCTTCGGCGCACTGTTGCATTTTTATCTCTTTTCTATCACTAATTCAGTGGCCACTGTTCCTCTGAAATGTCTGCTTGCATCCCCCTCCACTTCTACGACGTGCAAGTAGCACCCTAGCACCCGTCTAGCAACAATCTCTCATCCATTTTCTGTCTACCTCTCTAATGCAAGAGTTAACCATTACTCTCAGTTTTTCATTATGCAACTGGTCAACTTTGGAACTGTCTTCCTCTGTCTGTATTTCCTACTTCCTATGATCTCCAGTCTTTCAAATGCAGTGTGTCCAGGCATCTGGAAATTAATGGATCTTGATTTTGGCTCTCTTTTGTATTGTTTTTGTTTTTTCTTGGAAGGAACAGTTTGTGGGCCCATGGCCTTTGGTTCCTTCTTCCTTGCATTAAAAAAAGATAAAAATAAAAAAATAATGTGAGGCGGTAGAAGTGGTTGTGATTAATGCATTTGCACTCACTGCTGACAGAGGTATGGAGGACGACGTGAATATTTCCACCAATATTGAATGATGGAATATATGCCCAGAACCATTAGAGTGGTTGTGATTAATGATGTAAATAAAATAGTTGGTCCAGGTCCTGCGAATGTAAAAGGTCTTACTGATGTGCCAGACAAACGATAATAGAAGTCGACTGAAGAACTTGTGTGAAGAAAGAAAATTCTTTATAAGTTATTCTTATTTTAGATACAAAAATGTACACAAGTGAACACTGACAGAAGCTGGAAGGATTAAGTGATTGCAGAAAGAACGATGAATCACTTTTACTATCCGGAATCATTAGTTCAATCTGCAACAAAATTTTGAACCAGTATATAGAATAACCACATCAGTATAAACTAATATTGAAACATCATCTGCATACCTGAAAGCCGATATGATTCGTCTTTCGCTGTTCTTTATTCTTTAACTCTCTTTTACCTCATCCGCTATGACCTCCTCAATAATCCATTTCATATAAACACTGAACAACTGCTCAGAGGCATCACACACCCGTGTATCACTCCCATAGTTATTCTAAACCCAGACACTCTTACAAATGCTCTGCCACTGTCGTACAACTTCATCACTCTGTTTCGTTTCCGTAACCCCATCAGTACTGTAAGGTTTATTTATACACTTGTTTTTGTTAAAACAATTTTATTCTGCTCAATACAGTGGTCTGAATGTAGAGAGGCAAATATAGTCTTCATTTACCTCTTCAGTGCGGGAGGTATTTTGTACCAAGAAAAAATCGCCAAACAGCCAAGAATTAACTAAGAAAGACGTCACCGGATTTAAGGTGCAATACAGAGAAAAACTTCTTGCTGTGTTAAGTACCAGTGGCCCCGTCCAGCTCTATAAAATATACAAATAATAACTCAGTGGCCACCTAGAACATTGTCTCCGGCAAGTGGGCAAGGTGGTGGCGGAGTCGTTAGAGAGGTGGTCTGCTGCCCTAATGGACACGAGATCGATTCCCGGCTGGGGCAGGGATTAGTGTAAAATTTCGAATTTCGTTCAGTCAGACTTAACTGATCTATCATATGATTCACTGACATGTGGTAAAAGCACCCCTCCCCCATACCAATACACCATACCTGTATGATACAGTCCTCTCATGTATTCAATATGGATGGTGGCTGTTAGCATCGAAGTGGTGACGTGGGGAGGTATAGGGTACGTAGAAAGACTGTTGGGCCTTAAGGATCTGGCTGTTACTCCTATGCCAAAAGCTGGACGTATAAAATAATGTTGACGTGCACTACAAAATACCAGCCTGTTCATTCTCATTCACCAGGAGCTGTGATGTCTGTCATAACCTACTCATCACGACCTTTCCAGAAAGCTTATAGTTAACACTCAGCAGACGTATCACTTGATTCTTTGCACTCACTACAGTCATCTTGGCTTTAGGACAAAGGTACAGGCACTGCAGATTTTCACTTCACTGACCAAGTTTACTCGTCCGGGTTTTCTTGCAGATTTTTCGGACAAAAAACACTGTAGTCCCTCCAGTGTATACAGTTACATCTGGAAGGCTGGCGTCATTCTTAGGAAGTAACACCATGGTAGTAAAAGGAACCAGCAATAAGTACTTATTCAACTCATTCAGTACCTTCAGGCAGGGAATAGACACAGTTGTACAGTACATTTAGTGTAGACACAAACTACAACAGTATACACGACTTTTAATTAAACACCGAAAAACTTTTCCCTGGTTATGGGGGAAAATAATACCACACATTTCCTACATATTATAAAAGGCGACAAAAATGATGGTGAATGAGGCCTGGTTCTGGGATAAGCGTAAGAAAATGAGAATGAGGATCAGATTGCCGTGTTTGAATAAGTGTGCATGTAATAATAACTGGGATAATTTTTTAAATATTGTTTTTAATTTGCTGTGTACTACAACAGGCATAAAGATAATAGTCTGTTCCTTATGGCCCACCCGGTCTCCAACGTGCCTTACGCACCACTCTGACACTAATTCTTACCGTCTATATTGAATGCATGATAGACTAGACTAATTTAGGACTGGTATAATGCTATTCGCGGAGGTGTTTCTGTGAAATTGGTGAGGTAACTGTTACCGTTTAATTAGGCTGAGATATATGACGTGTGCATTTAATGAAAATTGATATAACAAAGAGATAGAAAAGATGAAAGGAATGTGAGAAGAGGTGCTTTGAGATGCAAGGGAAAGACGTCTGGGATGAATGATAGAGTAAGAGCAAAGGTTGGGACTGTAGCGTTGATGAGACGAGGTGTGGGACAGTGTTTGTGAAGTGTGGGGGGGATGATATTGCAAGACTGATTCAGAGTAAGGTGAAAGTACTGTAGCTAATGATAAGTGCATGACAGTCTTGTTGTTATTGCTGTTGTTCATCAACCCCAGTCTGTCTAGCTCAACAGACCCATCGACCAAAGGCAAGCAACCACCCCTGGAGGGCCGTTCCATGCAGTCAAGCCATGTTCCCTTGTGTGTTGACGGTGCATTGCTGAGGCAAGACGTGGCTTAAAGGATGGAGGTTTGGTTCCCGGCTGGATGCCGCTTTTGGGTCTTTACACCTAGTTAACAGAGGCACTATAGTTGGCTCCACCACATACAGTGATCTGGTTATGTGGCTAACACCCACCACTGTAAATGGTTTTCCGAGTTACTGGACACCATTACATAGTCACTCAGTGTAGTGCCACCTGAAGTGAGAAGACTTACAAAAAAAGACAGGAAGGAAGGAAGGAAGGAAGTAAGGAGGTAATAATCAGTAACTTGCTATTTATCTATCTATATACCTAGACTGCTTCCCCCAAGAAAAGGGAGGTAGCCGAGACAGGTCAACACTACCAATTTACTCATCAAGTAATACACATTCATTCGCATCTTAGCCCTAAAGTGGAGAAGGGACAGATCCTCTCCGCACCACACTGCACGAGGTTCAACTACGCAGTGCAGTCAGTGACATCCGCAGCAGGGCCCGACAGCAAAGCTTGTTTACTCCTGCCACATCATAATGGATCCAGCCCCTTACCCGCACCTGACCTGATCAGCTGATCAGACAAAATGCAGGAGAATATCCCCCCATGGCTGCATCATCATTTATTCATTCACAATTTCTCTCCATTCATTTCTATCAAGCACAACCACTCTTCCTTGCTCAACAGACAACCCTCTCGCATCCAACGCTCTCTTCACACTGTCCATCCATTGTATTCGTGGTCTTCCTCTCAGCCTTACACCTCTCACATCAGATCTAGTCATCTTTTTCACCAATCGCTCATTATCCATTCTCTCCATATCCCCAGTTCATTGCAACACCCTCTGCTCAACTCGATCAGCCATCTCCCGAACAATTCAAGTTCTTCGCACTTCATCATTTCTCACTCGATCCATACGCGTCACTCTACACATACTCCTCAGACACCTCATGCCCATTACATTCAAACTTTTCCTCTCTGCTACACTCATATTGCATGTTTCAGCCCCATATAATAGAGTCGGTACCACAATACCCTCATACAGCCTTCTCTTTACATCCACTCTGAGTGAATGACATCTATACACTTTTTTCATTTCTCCCAGCACCTTTCCAACTTCATTCATTCTAAACTTCACTTCTGCATCTATTCTTCCATCCACAGCAACATGTAACCCTAAATACTTAAAACACTCAACCTCCTCAAGCAACTCACCATTCAAAACTATATTCATCCTCCTACCATCTATCAACATCGTACACTTCATCACTTTACTCTTATTCTCATTTATTTTCAGTTTCTTCCTTTCACACACCCTTCCAAACTCTACCAACTGTCTCAATCTCTCCTCTGAATCAGCCACCAGTGCAGTATCATCTGCAAACAGCAGCTGCTTCAGATTCCACTCTCTACCATCATTCACCAGACTCAGTCCTCCATCTAACACTCATGCATTCAACTCCTATACAACATCATCCATATAAATATTAAACAACCAAGGTGGCATCACATATCCCTGCCACAGGCCCACTCTCACGGGAAACCAATCACTCACAGTATTTCCCACTCTTACACATGCTCTACTATTTACATAAAAACTTTTCACTCCTTTTACTAACCTGCCATCAAGCCCATTCAATCTTAAAACATTCCACAAAGCCTCCCTATCATGTCTATCATATGCCTTCTCTATATCCATGAATGCCCAAATCACATCATTACCTTTCGCTAAATACTTTTCACACACCTGTCTCACAGCAAACACCTGATCCACATATCCCCTCCCTCTCCTTAAACCACACTGCTCATCACCAATCACTCCCTCTGTACCCTCTCTAACTCTCTTAATTAACACTCTACCATTCACCTTACCTACAGCACTCAACAGACTTATACCTCTAAAGCTAGTACATTCATACTTATCACCCTTACCTTTATACAGTGGGACC
>JAGKTI010014148.1:11190-22060 GCA_018397915.1 Birgus latro
GATATACAGGATGTACCATGAACCTTCTGAGTAATTACAGGAGGTTATTTTAGGGCTAATTTTGATTGAAAAATTGCTGTATCAACATGGGTCCAATTCTCTGCTGTTGTACAGCTACAATTACTGATGACCTTATGGACAAATATGGTCTCCCAATCAGTTCACCCATAAGGTCATCAGTATTAGCAATTTCAAAATGGTTGAGAATTGGACCCATGTTGATATGACATTTATTGCTCAAAATTGGCCAAATAATAACCTGAAATATCTCTAAAAATTTCTCTGGACGTTTCTATGTGATCTTTTATGCAGCAGGTTCGTAGCCAGAATTTCACTGATTCAACCTCATTGAGAGGGCTTGAGCACATTTTATGCGAGTTTGTTAAAATGCAACAGATTATTTCTTCCTCCAGATAAATGAGGTAGCTGGTCTTACAAGGACATTGAAGTTAATTTTCTTATTTTCAGTAGGAAATAAATAGAGTGTTGTGATGTAGGAGCAGAGAAAACAAGTCATATACTCTGCGATTTTCCATGGAAAATTATTCATCTTTGATGAACTCAGTTGGAGTACTAGCTACTGGTATTTGATGCACAATGGTTTATTAACTAGTGTTTGTTCTGAGAAGTGTCTGTTGATGTCATTTCAGTACTGTAATTAATTTGAATCAGTACTGTACATTGTAGGTTCAGGGAATTATGAGAGCCCTTATGTCACAGCTTTGTACACATTGTTTTCACTAGACAGGTCTGGTACAGACCCATAGCTTGAATACCAAAATATGGTGCCTAGAAATTTGATGAGTCATAGATAGTAGATAGGGATGAGTCACCTTGGTTTCAAGTCAAATCAACCCCTCAAAGCAGACTACATTTGGCTGTCAGCTGAACTGAAAGGGGTTCGGGATCTTTGTCCATCCATCCAACCCTTAAACATCCAATTCAGTATTTCCCCATCAGGAGCATAGGGAGCCATGGCCAGGCTACTAGGTCCATACACTGAAGGCAAGAATGGACTGATCCTCATCCCTGAGCTGTATTATGTCAGCAGTAAATGCCAACCATCCCTCAGATCCAGACCCTTATGGGGCACATCTGGTTGGAGCACCTTAACGTACTAGACCACAAGGCATTAAGAAATTGACCACTTGTGTGTTCTGGGCTGCAAGAAAGTGTAAATTATTGACATCAGTAATTCGTAATATCAGCATAAATCACATTTAAAATAGATAATTCCATGTTAAAATAGCTGAGTTGAATTGTATGCAGATAATGATGCTAATGTATTACAAGAGTACACAGCATTTCCCGTGCGTGATCCCTCAATATATTTCAGAGAACTGTTAATACAGATTCATTGATAGTATTTGTAACTTTGGAGGAGGATGTAGGAATGGTAGTTATTTTATCTGATGCTGTGATTATCTGTGATATATCTAAATTCTTTTAGTTGATTTAGCATATTCTTGTTACATAAAGCATAAATTCATTGAAAGTCATTGTAACTTTGGAGGATGAGGTACAAATTGCAGTGGGTTATTTAGTTTGATTAAAGTGATTACTTGTGATATATATAAATTGTTTCAAGTGATTTAGCATATTCCTCTTTGTATGTCTTTGTTCATTGTCTTTGAATTTTCCCATTTGCATTCCATAGTCATTGAAGTACAGTATAAAATGCTGCTCTTTTCTTCCAATTTCTGAATTGTCACAATGGCCTTGTTGGTCAAGCGGGTTTTCAAGCATCTTTTCCTCAGTAATTTATTCAGCACACTGCACCTTAGTATCTTGTTTGTGACTCAGGAATAAAGAACTAAATATAGAGGCTGCTAGAGATCGAGCAGTGTGGAGGGCTGCCATTAGGTGACCAAGGCTGTCGCATGCAAGCATGTTTGAGCCTTGATAAACAAGCAAATGAGGGGAAAAAAAATTATCATTAAAGTGATATAAGCAACATACAAGAGAATGTCAGGATGTAATATGTGGTATAAATTGCTAAGGAAGAAGTGCTGTGAATCCTTCTGTGCCACGTAGAACACAGACTAAAGGTTTTGTGATGAGGTGAATGTGACTTGAGAAAGCTTTTTATAATCTTTAGGTTTTTTCATTCTGTGAACAGAATTAGTAACGTGTCACTATGGTTGGACATACGTGATTGGGCTTGACTTGCAAATGTTTGTTTTAATTTATGTTAGCGTTTTTTAAAGCTTACTTATGGTTGTATTGTTATCATTATGATGGTGATGATGATGATGATCATTATTGTTACTATTATTATTATTATTGGACTTGGCATGTTAATGTTGTTAGTATTCATTGTGTTACCGTTTTTCAAAATTGAATTTATATTATTGTCAGAATGTGAGTGCATTCAAGTTCTTGGGTAGTGTGATGAGTAAGGATGGAAGTTTTGGGGATGAAATACTTGAAAGGGTACAGCAGGGAAGGAAGGTTGTTGGTTCACTGAAAGCGGTGATGAGAAATAGGGAGGTGAGTATGGAAGTCAAGAAGTCACTGCATGATAGTATTGTGATCCCTACCCTGACATATGGAAGCGAGGCGTGGACCTTGCTAGAGGGTAACAAGTCAAGAGTGATAGCAGTGGAAATGAGTTACTTGAGAGGAGCATGTGAAGTGGCATGGAGGGACAGGTTGACGAATGAAGAGGTGAAGGAAAGTTGTGGGGTGGATGTGGATGTGCTTGAGAAGATTAGGAGAAATACACTGAGGTGGTTTGGACATGAGGAGGGAATGGAGAATGAAAGACTAACCAAGAGGGTGTATGCAGGTGGGGTGGGGGGAGAGGGAGAGGAAGACCAAGGATGAGGTGGAGGGATGGAGTTGAGAGGTATATGAGGGAAGGGGGAGTGAGCTGGGGGGAGGGTAGGCAAATGGTGGGTGACAGAGCGACTTGGAAGCATTTTGTCTGCGGCCACCCTTTGCAGGATTAGGGTGTCAGGCTATAGATAGATAGATAGATCATTATATTATTATTATTATCATTATCACCCAAGGGGATCAGAGTGGCATCATGGAATGTGGGTAGAGTGAAGGATAGAGTGGGGGAAGTGGTTGAAGCGTTGAGTAGGAGGTGGGTAGATGTTGGATGTGTCAGCCAGAATGATTGCCGGGAGGGATTGTCAATATAAAATATTTTGGCAGGGTAGGGCAGATGGATATGATGGTGTGGATGTGTTGGTTAAGGAGGAATGGATGGAATATGTCATGAATGTATTGAGAGTGAATGAAAGGATAATAGTAGTGAAAATTTTGTTCTGTGGGGTCACATTTTCATTTATACTGGTGTATGCTCCACAGGCTGGATCGGATGGTTTAGAAAAAGATAAATTCTGGGATGACTTAATACATGTGGTAAGTGTTATAGGGGATGATGATGTTGTAGTTTTGGGAGGAGACTTAAATTGTCGTGTAGGTAAAGCAGCTCAAGGATGTGAAGGGGTACATTGTGGATGTGCATACGGTACAAGGAATGAGAAAGGGGAAAGGATACTAGAGTTTGGGGAGGAAATGAACATGATTGTGCTCAACACACATTTTAGGAAAAGAGAGTAGGTTGATTACATATGAGTCTGGGGGAAGTAGTTGTCAGATAGACAATTTTCTGGTCAGGAGGGCTGATAGGAGGTTGGTGAGGGATATTAAGGCTATAGGAAGTGAGGAGTGTGTGCAGCAACACAAGTTATTGCTATGTGACATGGTGCTTAAGGAGCAGGTTATGAAAAAGAGGGCCTATGCACCTTGGAGGAAACTATGTAAGCTGAAAAAATAAGCAGTAAGGGATGCCTTCTATACTGAGATGAGTAGAGTGGTAGCTGAACAGGGATGTGTTGACAAAATTGTTAATGAATAGTACAGAGCCCTCCAGACCAACCTTTTGAGAGTTACTGATTCAATGTGTGTATGGACAAGAGGTCCACCAAGACATAAAGTGACTTGGTTGTGGGATGAGGGTGTTGAAGATGCAGTTAAGGAGAAAAGAAGGCTTTTGCAGGAATGGAAAAGGGGTGGTAACAAAGAGGAATGCTTTGCTGCCAAGCCTAGGGCTAGAAAAGAGGCTTACAGGGCATAATCTTGAGTCTCAGAGACTTTAACTTGATAACCTATATAGTGTGGAAAGGAAGAATATGATATTTAAGGTGACATATCAGATGAAGACGGAAAACAGCGATATCATAGGGTAACAGTGTGTGAAGAATGATGAAGGAAAGGTAGTGGTGAACAATGGGGATATTAAAGATGCATGGAGGGAGCATTACAATGGGGATGTTAAAGATGCCTGGAGAGAGCATTACAATCAGTTGCTGAATGAGGAATTTGCCTGGAACAGGGAAGGTTTGGAGCCAGTAGATTCAACGTTTGGCCCTTGGCCTCAGATTAGCACTGCTATTGTGAGCAGGGCAGTAGGCAGGATGCAGGTGGGGAAGGCAGCAGGTGTGTTGGGGTTGAATGTTGAAATGCTGAAAGCCTCCTGTGATATAGAAGTGGGTTTAGTTACTGACTTGATGAATACGATTATATATGAGTGTTATGTCCCAGATGATTGACTGAAGAATGTAATTTTAAATGTGTACAAGGGGAAGGGCAGTGCCCTGGAAAGAGGAAATTATAGAGGCATATATAGAGGCATAAAGCTTTTGGACCAGATAATAGAGAGAGTTCCAAAAGATATGATCAGAAGAGAGTGAATATTGATGAGATGCAGTTTGGGTTTATGCCAGGCAAAGGGACCACTGATGCCATATTCTTTGTTCAGCAGCTTCAGAAAAAATATATAAGAGAGAAAAGGGATCTGTAATTTGTTTTGGTTGATTTGGAGAAGGCCTTTGACAGAGTCCCCAGAGAGGTGGCAAAGTGGGCAATGAGAAAGCTTGGGATTGAGCAGTGGCTGGTTAGAGTGGTTATGGCTATGTGTGTGGGTGCTCACACCCAAATAAGGGTGAATGGAAGTTTGAGTGATGAGTTTTCTGTGAATGTTGGTGTGCATCAGGGGTCAGTCTAGAGCCCTGTGTTGTTTATTATGGTACTTGAAGCCCTCTCATGTGACTTCAGAAATGTACTCCAGTGGGAGATGTTGTGTGCCAATAATTTGGTGTTGCTTGCAGAAAATGAAAGGAGGTGGAGGGAGGATTTAGGAAGTGGAGAGATGGTATGGGGCACAGGGGCCTAAGAGTAAATGCAGACAAAATAAAAGTGATGGTATCTAGGGTTGGTGGCAGTACTTGGCCATGTGCGATTTGCCACAAGGGCATGGGAAGTAATTCCATCTTGTGCAGTGTTTGTGATAAGTGGGTGCATAAGAGACTTAACAGTACTAGAGGTAGACTGCAAGATCATGCTGATTTCACGTGTGCAGTATGCCAGGGAGTGTGGAGATTGTTAGGCATGAAAGGATTGAACTTGCTGGTGAGTCCTGAGTGTGTGAAAGAGTTTTGTTATTTGGGAGACATGTTATGCCTCGGAGGTGGGGCTGGAGGTACTCTGTGGCTAGAGTGAGGAGTAGTTGGAAGAAGTTCAGGGAGCTGTCGCCTCTCCTGACATTGCGAGGGCTCTTCCTCTCTGCTATGGGATTTTTGTATGTAGCATGTGTTAAGAATGTAATGCTGTATGGTAGTGAGACCTGGGCAGTAAAGAAAGAGGATATTTGTAGGCTGAAACATACAGAAATGGCTACGAGTAGATGGATGTGCATTGTGTCCTTGAGTGCGATTTTTTTTTTGGCTAGTTTACGATGGAAGAGTTGAGAGGTAGGATGGGACTGGAGTGCATTGGCGTTGTTATGAGGAGAGATATATTGAGATGGTATGAGCATGTGGAGAAGATGGGGGATGATAATTGGGTGCAGAAAGCGAGAAGTGCTAACATTAGGGTTAGGGTTGCGAGAGGTAGACCAAAAAAGACCTGGGACGAGGTCGTTGAGTGTGGCCTCATGGATAATGGACTGAATAAGGAAGCTGCCTGAGATCAAGCAGCATAGAGAGCTGCAATTAGGCAACCAAGGCTGTTGCATGCAAGCATGTTGGAGCCTTTAAAAATGAAATGAACGAAACAGTTACAGTATTATTATATTATTACCATTATTATCACTATAGAGAAAGTAAGAGAGTTAACGGAAGTCCTAGTGAGTGATGAACAGGGTGGCTTTAGGAGTGGCAGAGGATGTGTGGATCAAATATTTGCAGTGAGACAGGTAGTGGAGAAGGCTTGTGAGAAGGATTATAAGGTGTATATGGCAATTGTGGATCTGGAAAAGCATACAATAAAGTAGTCAGAGAAGGATTGTGGAAAGTTTTGCACATGTATGGTGTAGATGGTAGGCTGCTAGGTGCCGTCAAGAGTTTTTATGTTGATAGTGAGGCATGTGTAAGGGTAAATGGGCATCTAAGTGAATGGTTCACGATCAGTGTGGGCATGCGACAAGATTGTGTGATGTCCCCATGGTTGTTTAATTTATATATGGATGGGATGATGAGAGAAGTAAAAACACAGGTAACAGAGAGAGGGATGGCATTGGCAGTGAATGATAGTGGATGGAATATCTAAAATTTGTTGTATGCTGATGATGCAGTGCTACTTGAAAATACCATACAAGAACTTGGTAGACTAGTGCAGAGTTTTGCTGATGTCTGTGAGTGTCGTGCCTTGAGAGTAAATGTATAAAAAAGTAAAGTGATGGTAATTGAGAGAGAAGGTTACTCCCAATGTGATGTTACAATGAATGGAGAGAGACTGGAATTGGTGAGAGAGTTCAAATACCTGGGTACAGTGATAGAAAAGAGAGGAAAATGTGCAAAAGAAGTGGAAAGTAGAGTGACACAAGGAAGGAAAGTAGCTGGTGCTATGAAGGCCTTGATAAGAAACAGAGGCTTGAGTGTTGCAGCTGCACAAGGCCTACATGAAAGAGTGTTAGTGCCAACTTTAGTATATGGATGTGAGACTATGGTGTGGCATGAGAATGAAAAGTCAGGAGTGAGAGCAGTGGAGGTGGGACAGCTGAGGAATGTATGCGGAGTATAGAGAATGGATAGGATACAAAATACTGTGATTCGTGAAAGCTGCGAAGTGAGGAAGTCTTTGGATACCAAAATCGAAGAGAGTGTACTGTGATAGTATAGTCATGTGGAGAGAATGGATAACAATAGAGCGGTGAAAAAGGTACATCTGAGGAAATTTGAAGGCGGGAGGAGGTGAGGTAGGCCAAGGAGAAGGCGGAGGGATATGGTTGATGAGTGTGTGAGGAAGAGAGGTACGGAAGTCGGTGAAGCTATGGAACTGACAAGAGATCGATCTGGCTAGATGAATGTTGTGGGAAGTGCATGGTCATGGATTTGGCACCCTTTTTTAACGTGACAGTGTGCGGATTGACTGTATCGGTTACATTTATGTGAAGTTACAGAATGTAGTGAAAGTTTTGTGGCATATCAGACAGAGTCAGGATTCCATGGGCTTGAAAGATGAGCGAATGGAAACGTGGCCCATTGAATTGGGCAGACATAGGCTGTCTGGATGTTGCTACTCTTCACGCTGCCCTAGGGTGGGAAAGGAGGTCCGGATGATGATGATGATGATTACTATTATTATTGTTATTATTTTTATTATTGCAGTTTAATTAATTTGACTAATGTTATTCTTATTCCTTATGAGTTTGCATCCATATCAGATAGTGTCAAACATGGCTGGATGGAAAGTGCCTTGTGTTGCTAATGTGCATGTTGCATGTTTTTCCCCGCCATGTTGTGTTGCGTGGCCGCTGTGTTATGGCCCTGGTGCTGTGATGTGTTATGGCTGCCCTGCTGTGATGTTGCAACCCTTCTACACCCTGGCATACTATTGTGATGGGGTATGTACTGCTATACTGCTGTGTTGCAACCCCTCTACTCAACTGCCACTGTTGCAACTCATCAACTCGACGGCCACTCTGTTGCAACCCATCTACTCAACCGATATTTTGTTGCTACCCCCTACATGGCAATTTGTTGTACTGGAATGCTCAATTGCCACTTGTGTTGCTACTGTGCTACAACCCTCCCACCTGGTCAATTTGCTGCACTGCGGTACTCAACTACTGCACTGCAACCACTCTACTCAACTGCTACTGTGCTGCAACCCATCTACTTGGCTACCACTGTGTTGCAACTCCCGTACAATGTCATTATATTACAATGTGCGGCAGGCATCCACTTTTTTGGCTCATCTACATTCTACTTGCATGATGGCGGTGGTGGTGGTGGGCGTGGTGGTTGGAGCCCCACCACACCACCCCATCCCCCACACACCACCACCAACCTTGGCATGCCCCCACCAGGGTATGGCGGGGGGGTTCTGGTCCCGCCGCAGCCCACCAGCCCCACAGGAAGTCCCACACGCCCAGTGCAGGGATCCCACTCTGCTCAGGCCTCCCCCACCAACACCATCAAGAATGTGAGGCCACGGGCGCGATCAGCCGATGAGTCTGTCTCAGGCAAAAAGGTGAGTCAGTGCCCCGTTTATTTGTAGCCCTCTTTTATCATGTATTGTGTATGGTATAAGTTTTTATGTTGCCAAGATTTCAGTAGATTATACATACCCTTTGTGCTGGAGAGGCACACCTTTGCAGGCCTTGATAAAACCAGGCAGCTCCATTTCTTTGTTATTTCAGTGTTCCTCAATCCTTTCCCTATCCCCCAAATAGAGGACAGTGGACTGTAGGATAAAGGCAACTTTAGCTTGTATTCTCCCTGGTTCATATCTAGATGAGCCTGTGGCTGCAACAGCAATGACATTTGTCATTGTGAGAGGTAGAGTAATGGAGGTGGAGCTATTGAGAAATGTGTTAGTACAGGAATTGGATATTCTTACGGTTCATACAAGATGGAAAATAAAAAATTCCATGGAGAACAGATCTGAAGAGAGCATGCTTAGATGATATGGTCATATGGAGAGAATTGGTATAAGAAGGACAAAGTATTGACAGTTTTTTTGTATACCTCACCCCACCCTTAAGTGAGGGGAAAAAGAGGTGATGATAATGATGATGAATTTTTTCATGTATGAAGGTGGGACACTTTTCCAAGACCTAATACTTTTTTAAAGGTAAGGATGATGATGGTGATGAATGTTTTCTGGTATGCAGATGAGACAGTTCTCGTAATGGTGGGGAAAAGAAGTCAGGTTGATGATGATGATATAATAATCCATCAATCCATTATCCAATCCTATGTTGCCCCATGAGGAGCGTAGGAGCCTGGGGCTAGCCAATTTGGTCGACATTTAATGAGAGTGATCAGCCTCACTCATCCCTGAGTGGTATTACGTGAGCAGTAAACCCCAACCACCCCAATGATATAAACCTGCACTGGCTCAGTCCGATTGGAGTGCCTTAATTACTGTACTTACTAAACCCTCTGGTGCTATGATTTGGTTATATGGTTACACCCAGTGTAGTAAATGGTTTCCTGATGTACAGGAAACCATTTGGCTTGTCACTCAGTGTAGAGTCACCCATAGGCAGAAGGAAGAGGAAAGACTGAAGGAAAAAAAGAAAAGAGGAAAGGGCAGACACTCAAAGCAGCACTACATTGAGTGAGTGGATGATGAGTGCCCCCACCTATCACTAATGATATAATAATACTTTAATAATAACCGTATAACCAAATTACCGGTATGGCACCTGGTGGTTTAGTGGGTAATTAAGGTGCTCCAATCGGATTGAGCCTGTGTAAGTTTATATCCAAGGGATGGTTGGGGTTTATTTCTCACATAACGCCACTCAGGGATGAGTTTTGTGTGTGTGTGTGTGTGTGTGTGTGTGTGTGTGTGTGTGTGTGTGTGTGTGTGTGTGTGTGTTCGACTCTGGGCATAGGCTTCACAGCCTGATTCCAAGGCCCAGTAGTCCTCCTATACCTCTACATATCACTCTCATCTTAAGTGTCAGGACCAACTTGCCTAGCCGCAGGCTCCTGTTCTTCTAATGGGGCATCATAGGATTGGATGTTGGATAGATGGATAATAATAATAATAATAATAATAATAATAATGATAATAATATTTTCTCATGTGCAGGTGAGACAATCCTCCAAAGACACGGTAGAGGACTGGGAGATCCCAGTTGACGAGATCCTGATTGGGCTACGCATTGGGTCAGGCTCATTTGGGACAGTGTATCGAGGTCACTGGCATGGCCCAGTGGCAGTGAAAACACTAAATGTACGAGACCCAACGCCGGCACAGTACTCAGCCTTCAAGAATGAGGTGTCCGTACTAAAAAAGACAAGGTAGGGAATGTTTTTATTCATCAGAAAATGGAGAATGAGAGACTGACTTGAAGAGTGCGTGTGAGTGAGATGGAGGGGGAGATCAAGGGTGAGACAGAGGTATTGAGTAGAGAAATATGAGGGAGGGAGGGATGAGTTGGAAGAAGGACAGCCAGATGGCAGAGGACAGAGCAATGTGGAGGTGATGTGTTTATGACCACCCTTATGGGATTAAGGGGTCTGAAAATAGATATATAAGTACCAACATTTTGTGTACCATTAACTTTTACCGCTAGGGACTGTTGACCATGCTATCCTCTTTTCACATTAACGACCTTAAATTACCATCTTTTCATCAGGAGTGTGCACATGTAATAATAAATTAATACTAGCATATAATGCTAGTCACAAAAAAGTGCTGAAGTGTATTGAGGGCACTAGCATTGTCCTTCCCTTCAAAGTAATTATATGAACTTTTGACTCCCAATGCCTACCTGATCCCATCCTTGGGTAGGAAAAGATGTCAGGATGATGATGATGATAAAGATGTTGATGATGATGATGATCCTCATCATCTGGACCTGGACCTCCTTTCCCACCGTAGGACAGGGTGAGGTGAT